>PVKP010010480.1:0-64550 GCA_004027715.1 Plecturocebus donacophilus
AAAAATGTTTTTGATTGAGACAGAGTCTCACTCTGTTGCTCAGGCTGCAGTGCAGTGACACAGTTATAACTCACTGCAGCCTCAATTTCCCCAGCTCAAGTGGAGCCTCCCACTTCAGCCTCCTAAGTAGCTGGGACTACAGGCATGCACCACCATGCCCGGTTAATTCTTGATTTTTAGTAGAGACAGGGTTTCACTATGCCTCGACCTGCCAAAGCGCTAGGATTACAGGTGTGAGCCATCGCACCCCACCTGAGATCACTAATGTGCTGGTAAATACCTTGAGAAAATACAAGGAGATGATATGGCATACAAATATTTTCCACACTCAATCATAGAATGACTGCCTTTTCTCACCTTCCCTCTTTTACTTTTTTCACAGGATGCTTATTAAAATACCCAGGAACTTTCCTTTTTAAAGAATTCATCGTCAGCCTTCTAAACATTCATTCTTGCTCCTTGTGAGGCTTCTTTCTTGACCTGTTGACATTTACTCTACAGGCTATGGAAGCTTGCAAAGATGCTGGCTTGGTGAAATCCCTGGGAGTGTCCAATTTTAACCGCAGGCAGCTGGAGCTCATCCTGAACAAGCCAGGACTCAAACACAAGCCAGTCAGCAACCAGGTACGGCCTAATAGCTTCCACTGGGGTGTGGGGAGTGGGGGCAGGATTTACATAACACCAAGAAGCCTCAGCTGGGAGTCGGGAAGGCTCATGATTGCTCCACCTAAATCTCATCATGGGACCCTGTGCGAGTCTTTAGACTTCTTTCTATTGATATCACTTAATAAACAGACTTGGAAGTTCAAACCCAGGCAAAAGTAACCAAAAATGTTTTTGAAGAAGCAATAAGGGAGGCAAGAGTTACCAGATTTTAAGATGGAGCATAGAGTCTTTAAAGTAATGTAAAAGTAATACAAGAACCAACATACGAATAAGTGGGAAATAACAAATAACTTAGAAACAGGCTCAAGTATAATAAAAAGCTTAATACAGAAGAAAGTAGCACAAACTAATCGCAAAGGGATACCTTTTTCAGTAAACATTGTGAGAAAAATGTCTAGCTGTGTAGAAACAAACCTACATCTTTGCCTCATAATTCCAAGGTTAATGTTATCTCTGATTAGGAGCTTAAGAAGAAAGAGAAAATTATTTGTATATACTACAAAAGAATTTTAGGTTTCTGAAGCTGCAAACGGAAGATAGAAGAGGATAGAAAAGGAAGCCATAAAAAAAATAAAGAAAACTTTGGTGAATTTAATAGTACAAAAATGCTAAACTAAAAATACTAGGAACAGTTAAACACACAAAAATAGCTATATTTTGTAACATAACAAAAAAGCCTCATGTCCTTGTGAGTTAAGAGTCTAGGCCAGGTGCAGTGGTTCATGCCTGGTGCAGTGGTTCAGTCCTTAATCCCAGGACTTTGGGAGGCTGAGACAGGCAATCATGATGTTGGGAGTTCAAGACCAGCCTGACTAACATGGTGAAACCCCGTCTCTACTAAAAATACAAAATTAGCCAGGCATGGTGGTACGCACCTGTAATCCCAGCTACTAAGGAGGCTGAGGCAGGAGAATCACTTGAACCCAAGAGATGGAGGTTGCAGTCAGCCAAGATCGCACCACCGGGCAACAAAGCAAGACTCTGTCAAAAAAAAAAAAAAAAAGTAATAAAAATCAATGAGAAAAAACACTAAGGCTCAACAGAAAAAGGAGTAAAAGAAATGAACAGAAATTCACAAAAGACAAATAGCAAGACTGGTAAACATGAAAAATGTTAAACTCACTATTAATTAGAGAAACTTAAATTCAAGTGTGATTTTCTACTGCACATCAAGTTAGCAAAGTTTTTGTCTTATTAATATTTTTAAATATAATGCCCTCATATAAGCAAGTGATGAAATGCTAGTGAGTGCAAATTGGTTCAGCCTTACTAAAAAACAATTTGGCAGTACGTTATCAAGGCCCTTAAAAATGTTCAGTCTTCTATTTCTACCCTAATAAAAATATCAGAATCCTCAGATAGACTGATGTACGTTTACTACAGTATTGTTTATAATGGAAAAACAATGGAAACAACATAATACAAAAAATTAAGGGTATTATTAAATAAGTTATAAGACATTCATATTATGTAAAGTCTTAAAAAAAGATGTTCTTGAATCCATTTTAAGGAAGCAAAATGAACAAGATATTAAAGGACAGACAAGGACGCAAAATGTATACAGTATGAAGGAGATTCTATTAATAAAATGGATTTTATTGAAGAATAGTTGTTTAACTATAAACTGCATTCAACAACATGGCCTTGATTTTGTGCTCTGCTCTCCAATGCAACTACATAGGTTGAGTGCCATCCGTATTTCACCCAGCCAAAACTCTTGAAATTTTGCCAACAACATGACATTGTCATTATTGCATATAGCCCTTTGGGGACCAGTAGGAATCCAATGTGGTAAGTAAAGCTTCAGGAAGTATTTCCCTTGGCGTAGAGTGTGAGGCTCGCGGGAATTACTGTACTTGATTGGAGTGACTTTCAGTGTGCCTCTGCAACCTCTTGAAGTCACTATCCATATATATGAATTAGAGCTTTTCATACTTACCTCACTGAGATGTTGTAAGATCGATTACATTATAGGTATGAAATTGCCTATCAGTGCCTGTTATATAGGACTGGTCAGTAAATGTTAGTTTAATTATCATTCAACACAGGAGTTTCTATGGCCATGTGTTGCAAATTTTGAATTTTTTGATCTCTGTATTCAGTAGTGATACTTCTCCTATGATGTGTTCCATAAACTTAAGTAAAATTTTTTCTGCTCTAAGATGATTCCAAAAGTTGTGTCTCTATTTCTTCAACTTCAGTCTTCCTGCCTTTCCCTATAAGCCAGCTCTCTCTATAAGACTCATCAAAAAATATTATTTACCCTCTGAAGGAGGCAGCTCCATAAACTTGCCTCTTTTGATCTTCCCATGCTAAGAGTAATTCTCCATTCAATGCATACTCTGCACTCAAACTGGTTACAGGTGACCTGCAGCGTCGTGGTAGGTGACTGGGTAAATGGGAAGACGGGAGGAGGGTGGTGGATTGACCTTTGGTTCTCATTGAGCAAACTAATTATGATTCATGTTTTGATATTTTTAAGGGTGGATATTTCTATTCCTCCTATGTTAAAGGATACACTTCTAAACTCATTGGGGGAAAAGTACAATAAGACAGCTGCTCAAATTGTTTTGCGTTTCAACATCCAACGAGGGGTGGTTGTCATTCCTAAAAGCTTCAACCCTGAAAGGATCAAAGAAAATTTTCAGGTAAGAGAATTGTTTTTGGAAATGTGAAAAAATGGGTATGTTTGCCATTTTTGCTTTTATAGAATGTCATGTTCAGCTTAACAGGAAATTTGTAATGCTCGCATATTTTATTTTATACCAGCTTTTTGACCTGTGTAGCCCATATCTAGGTTTAACTTTCACTGAATTTCAGACAACTGCTAGTATTTCAGACACTGCTTTGCTACTTGTATGCTATCCAGCTCCCTCATATTTTCTTTTTCCTTATCTATTTTTTATTTCTTTTTAAAAATTTTTTTTGTAGAGACAGGGTCTTGCTATGTTGCCCAGGCTGGTCTGGAACTCCTGGCTTCAAGCGATCCTTCACCCTTGACCTCCCAAAGTTCTGGGAAGACAGGGGTGAGCCACTGTACCCAGCCTCTTCCCTTATCTGTTGGCTCCTGGCACTGCCTACTTACTTCTCTACCCACACAACAGAATTGAGAGTGAATAAAGTTTGGAATTCATAATAGTCAACTTCCACCTTCTTAATGGCTCTGGTAAAAGTTGAGGACAAATTTGAAAATTATTGAAGGGGACCATTTAGACTTTGTGAATGCTAAGCACCTTTATTTCCCTCTATAAGTAATCTATGACCTACATTGTCATTTCCAGATGAAGAAAGAACTAGACAAAGGGGGAATTCATTTATTCTGCTACTACCAAAGACTAAACGGCTAGGTAAATACACCCATAGAAAAGTACCATATAAAATTAATTACCCATTAGTTAATAATTTATATTTCAAAAGTAAATTGTTCAGTCTTACTCATAATTAAAGATAAATAAAAAATAAGATACTAGTTGTCCCTTCATATCAGAAAATAATCAAAATACTTGATAATATTTGGGGAAATAGTATATGAAAATATACTATTGTTAGAAACATTAATTGGTATGAAATTTGGAAGAGTAAGGTATCATTATTTCACATTCATCAAAATTCAAATGTACATATTACATGATTGATTCATATGTGGAATCTAAAAAAGTTAATCACAGGAAAGTAGAGAGTAGAGTAGTGGTTACCAGAGGCTGAGGTGATTGAAAAATACAAAATATTAGCCGGGCATGGTGGCACGTGCCTGTGGTCACAGCTACTTGGGAGGCTGAGACAGGAGAATCGCTTGAATTCCGGAGGTGGAGGCTGCAGTGAGCTGAGATTGCTCCACTGCACTCCAGCCTGGGCGACAGAGGAGACTCCATCTCAAAAAAAAGAAAAAGAGAAAAAAAAGGAAAGGAAAAAGGAATAAATGTCAAGAGATCTGTTGTACAACAAGGTGTCTATAGTTGATGATGATATAGTGTATTCTTGAAAAATATAAAGAGAGTTCATGTTATGTGCTCTTCCCACAAAAATGATAACTATATGAGGTAATGCAGTTGTTAATTAGCTAGATTTAACCACTCCACAATTTATAGATATGTCAAAACATCATGTTTTATAGGATAAAAACATACAATGTTATCTGTCAAATTCAAACACACATATCCATTGACTCAGCAATCTTATCCTATAGATGTATTTGCATATATATACATGTATCCACATATACACACAAACACACAGATGTTTATTATGGAATTACTTTTATAATTTTTTAAAAACTCAAAACTATCTTCAACTGGATTTTATAAAACAAACTATGATATATTTGTACATTGAAATATTATATAGCCATTTAGAAATATAAGTACTAGTATAGGAAGGTATCCATAATATTAGACAGTTACATCTTCAGAGCTTTTTTGCTACATGATAGAATGCAGCTCAAACTTTAGCAAAGAAAAAAAAGATAATTTATTGGCTCACATAACTGGAAAGTCCATGGGTAGATCAGAAATGGCCAGACACAGGTACTCAAATGGCTAGACACAGGTACTCAACTGATTTACAAAGATATTTAGTTCATTCTTTCTCTCTCTCTCTCTCTCTCTCTCTCTCTCTCTCTCTCTCTCTCTCTCTCTCTCTCTCTCCCCCTCCCTTTCTCCTTTCTCTCCACCTACATGGTGGCACAGACAATTCCTAACAGCTCCAGGATAATCAATTACTCATATTCAGTGAAGAGTGAAGATGATCCAAAACAAAGGCTTCTCTCAGGGTCTCTACCAATCTCTGATTAGCTCTTTGTGCGGCATCCTCACATTACCCACTGCGGCCACTGAGTAGGATACCCCAATTGGCCCCCTGGGCTACATCCCTACTCCTGCTGAAGGAGGTAACAGAGAGCTCCACTGGAAGAGGGAAGGAAAGTTCATTTAAAAAAAAAAAGGAGGAAAAGAGGCTGAATAGTTACATCAACTCCTGACAATGCGTTAACATTTGCCAAAATGCCTCATACTAAAAAGTGACTGACACCCTTTTCCACAATCTTAAAAGAGAAAGAGATCAACTGCATGACTAATGTGTAGTTTCACTGAAGATTAAAACAAATTTTAATGCACTTTTTGGGGACTGAAAATTTTGCTGTTCAAAAATTATGAGAGAGTGTTACAAGTGACCTTTGCAATGGAAGGCATTTGGACTTTATGGCATGTAGCCAATCACGATTTTGTACCAGAGAAAATGCCACTCTCCTTGAAATTTTCATTGTAACTAATTCTGTTATATTCCATATGTTTCCATAGCCTTGATAATAAAAGAATGGAACTCAGAGGTTACATATTCCAAGAAAATATAAAAGGGACATAGATTTACAAGGAAAATGAGAATGAAAATCACGGCCAATTCTTACTCTTTTGGAAACAGATTTACTCAATAACCATGAATTTTGTTGCGTATGAAACCAAGAAGCAACAAAATTAAAAATTATGCTCTCTTAGAATGAAGGAAAAAGAAAGGGTTAAAAATATTTTAAAAGAATGGCAAAGAGCAATAAAACATAAAGAATAAAGGGAAAAATATTTTGATGATAAAAGAAGAGCAAAAAATTATATATGTAATAAAAAGTTAAGACTGGGCACAGTGGTTCACACCTGTAATCTCAGCACTTTGGGAGGCTGAGGCAGGAGGATTGCTTGAGGCCAGGAGTTTAAGACCAGCCTGGGCAACAAAGCAAGATCCCATTGCTTTAAAATTAAAAAAAAAAAAAAAAAAAAGTTAAGGTAAACCATAAGTTTAGGCTGGGCACGGTGGTTTAGGTCTGTAATCCCAGCTCTTTGGGAGGCCGAGGTAGGTGGATCACCTGAGGTCTGGAGTTTGAGACCAGCCTGGCCACCATGGCAAAACCCCATCTCTACATAAAAATACAAAAATTAGCCAGGGATGGTGATGGGCACCTGTAATCCCAGCTACTCAGGAGGCTGAGGCAGGAGAATTGCTTGAATGTGGGAGGCAGAGATTGCAGTGAGCCAAGATCACGCCATTGCACTCCAGCCTGGATGACAAGAGCGAAACTCCGTCTCAAAACAAACAAACAAAAAAACCATGAGTTTAAAAACTAGATAAAATTAATGGTAGAAATGAAGAAAACTAATATGGAGCCGGAATATTTCAAAAGTTAAAATTAAAAATATATATATGAAATTATACCAGGTGCAGTCCGGCTTTGTTGCCATCATCCATTGTCCTCCATTCTTTGAAGATGTTATCTCTGGGCTGACTTTCACTTTCTCTAACACTCTTCCTCTCGTCATTCTTTGTGAATTCAACATCCACACCAGTCATTCTCTGCCCTTACCTGACAGCTCTTTGACTTCCTCCCCCATAAGAATCTTGTCCTATATATTTCAATCACTATTCCCATGGCTATCCCTTGGAAATTGCAATGACAAATGCCTAACAAATCCTCCCATAGCCTCAATTTCAAACATCTTCCTCTCTTTCCTACACTAGCAATTGTTCCTCTCTACTATGTAACTCCCATCAGCATGCACATAGGTAGTAATCTCCTATCTTCAAAAATAAAATCCAATCTAGACTCACTTTCCTCTCTAAGTATTATCCACTTCTCTCTTTCTGTTCCAAACATCTTGAAAGAGAAGTTGTTCCTGATGCTTCCCATTCCCTTCCCCCACTATCTCGTGAACCCATTCAAACTAAACTCTCACCCTGACCATCCACTGGAACAGCCCTTGTCAAAGTCACCGGTGACCTCCACATTGCTAGATCCAGTAATTCTCAGTCCTTGTCCCCCTCGATCTTTCAACCGCATCTGATACAGTTGACATTCTCTCCTTCTTCAGACATTTACTGAAATGGAAAACTGTAGGAGAAGCAGTTTGAGAGGGACTCTCAGGAGCTCAGTTTTATAATATGAGATCCTCATTCACTTAGGATAATTTGTGCCGTGGGAGGAAAAAAAAAGACCGCTGAAAATCAATCCACATAAAACAAGAAAAAAACATTACATAGAAATAGTGTACAGAGGATGAATTTGGAAGCTTATATTAAGATTGAAACCAAAGTTTATGAAAGTAAGTTTACTTTTATTCCCAACACAATGTAGGCTACAATTGCATGTTTACTAACTCAGAAGAAACAGTGAATCTGTATTGATTTTTTAAAATATGCTTCACAAAATTACATGACAACACAACAGGACATCCTCTATTTCACAAAAGATTTGCAGAACATTCATAAAGAGAACAATTCTTACAAAAATTTTGGAGGGCTTCATCTGAAGGAGAGTTTTAATTCTTTAATTTTTTTCAAGTCACACTCTTTTAATATGTCTATCAACGTAGATTTTAACTGTGCAGGATTCTTTTTTTAAAAAGATCATACCTATAATTAGAACAAATTATATTTTTCCAAGATCATTTTCGTTGATTTAATAAAATTCTTAATCTTTGCAAGATGTGCAACCTCACTTTGCCATTAGGTTACACCATGTAAGTTACTGTATAAAAGGCTGAGCCACCAAGGCTTAAAGGACATGACTAGCATTTAGCAAAAAGGAAGCCTGGGTAAAGATTCATTTTATAGGCAATTCATTCATTTTTATATTGTGCAAATTTTTGATTCCTTATGTAAACTCATAAATGCCAATACTTAGATAATAAATCATTTTTAAAAATGGTTCTCTGAAAAGAGTACTTGGAAAGAATCCATGGAGGGATAATTAAGTAAATTGTATTCCCTCAATACAAGGAATACCATGGCTAAATGAATAAAGTCAGGCTGCATGTCATGATAGAACCATCACTGAGGTCACTAAGATATTATGTGAATAAGGGACAGTTGTAGAATCGTAAAGATATGGTCCAGTGACCGCATTTTCCTCTTGATGTGTGTAGTGTTTGGGAGGAATATCTGGGAAGGGAAATAAGACTGGGGTGATGAGTGACAAGACGTTCATTATTTATTCCGTGTAGGTCTATGTACTTCTACAGTGTTTCATTTCTTTGCAAAGACCATATATTTATGTACTACTTATATAATTAAAATCTATTAATCATTAAATATATTAAAATAAAAGTTAAAAGATAGAAAGATAAAATAATAAAGAGAAGATAGGTTATATACAGATAACCCAAATGTTAAAAATAAAAGGAAGTGAAAATAAAATATATAAATGATAATAAAAGACAATTAAAAACCAGAATATTAATAAAGTATAAAAGCTAAGAAAAATAAAACAATGAAAATTACAATAAAAAGGTAGAAGAGACATCAAAATGATGAGAGAAATGATTTCAACATAGCAAATTAAAAGTTAAAAACAAAACAAATTAAAAGTTTTTTTAAAAGCAAATTAGGCCGGGAGCAGTGGCTCATGCCTATAACGAAAGCACTTTTATAGAGGCCAAAGTGGGCGGATTGCTTGAGCTCAGGAGTTTGAGACTAGCCTGGGCAACATGGTAAAAGCCCATCTCTACAAAAAATATAAAAATTACCTGGGCATGGTGGCATGTGCCTGCAGTCCCAGCTACTCAGGAAACTGAGACAGAAGAATAGCTTAAACCCAGGAGGTAGAGGTTTCAGTGAGCCAAGATGGTGCCACTGCACTCCAGCCTGGGTGCCAGAATGAAACCCTGTCTCAAAAAAAAAAAAAAAAAGAAAAAAGCATATTTAGAGACTCAGAATTTTCTAAGTGTAAGATAGTAGTTCAGAATCAAAAGCTAAGCATCTCATACAGAAATAAGAATTTTTCATATTTGAGATTTTAGGAGATTTCATTAACATTTGTGGTTTCAGAGCATTTGGAATTTCTTGTAAGATGTCCCCAGAAAGATGGTCTTGAAGACAAAGGGCAGAACAGAGTATCCAGCATCACATCAGTGGGCAGCCCCCCAACACCAGCCTGACTCTTCTTAGACATTTGCAGAGATAGTCATGCATCTTTGAAAGTCTCCCACTGGTGGCCCCACTTTCTGATACCAAGCTTGACCTCCAAAAATGTTCTATTATTTCCATGATTTCAGATCTTTGACTTCTCTCTCACTGAAGAAGAAATGAAGCATATTGAAGCCTTGAATAAAAATGTCCGCTTTGTGCAATTGCTCATGTAAGTCTGGGGATCATTAATGGGGTACTGGCCAGTAGTATTGAATAATCATGTGTCAAGCAACAAGACTCATATGAACCCTGACCTATGTCCATAGCACCAAGGCAAAGTATGGTGGGCCGCATGTTCTGAATGTTAACAGGCCTGGGGGAAATACATCCACTACGGGACCTTCCACAACTCTACACTCTCACCGAAAAGAAGAGTCCTGGCATGTGTGGCATTCTATGACTTAGGTTAAGGCATGCAGGTTAAAGAACCTGAGGAGAATTAATTCATTACATACATATGCTAAAACAACAGCAGCACAAATGTTGAAACTTATTCCTAAATATCAAAGTGATGCACAAATTAGAGCAAAGTTACTTTTAAAAATTTTTGAAAAAGAGGCATGATGATGTTTTAAAAAGAGCACCAGGTTGAAAACCAAGAACTGGCTGGGCACAGTGGCTCATGCCTGTAATCCCAGCACTTTGGGAGGCTGAGGCAGGCAGATCACGAGGTCAGGCGTTCGAGACCAGCCTGGCCAACATGGTGAAACCTTGTCTCTACTGAAAATACAAAAATTAGCTGGGTGTGGTGGCACACACCTGTGGTCCCAGCTACTCAGGAGGCTGAGGTGATAGGGTCACTTGAGCCCAAGACTTTGATTGAGCTATGACCCTACTCCAGCCTAGTAAACAGAGTGAGACCCTGTCTCTCAAAAAAAAAAAAAAAAAAAAACCCATATAATCAATCCACCAATGTACTAATTGTTTTATAGACAGTTGGTGACATTATTCAGTATGACATTTGACATATTTAAAAGCAATTCTAGCAACGTAGGGGAAAAAAGTAACTCTTACCAGGAAATAACTAGAAAAATCAGCAGGGTGAAACAAAAATTAGGCCCCATTAATCACAAATACTGTATCATTTAGGGATACTTGGCCATGATTTTTTATCAGCTTTTTGTCCAGTTGGTTTTTTACATTTGAGAATCTTAATATTTTCCATTTTCATTTACAGTGCACGCAGAAAACTAAACCAGGAACACACACATTCCAGACACTTTACAGACCATTTTACCATTGCTATTTAAGAGCTAAATTCACTGCCATCATCATTATCATCATCATCATCATCATCAAGGAAACTTATTTTGCTACTCATCACCTTTCTAGATCTCAAACTTTCAACATGCAGGAGGGTCTAGTGAGAGGGGCAAGTAAAATGCTGATGAGGCTGGCTGTGGTGGCCCACACCGATAGTCCTAGCACTTTGGGAGGCCGTGGCAGGTGGACTGCTTGAGCCCAGGAGTTCAGACCAGCCTGGGAAACCGCGGTGGCACATATCTATAGTCCCAGCTACTTGGAGGCCGTGGCAGGAGGACTGCTTGAGCCCAGCAGTTTGAGGCTGCAGTGAGCTATGATCATGCTACCGCACTCCAGCCTGAGTGTCACAGCAAGACCCCATCTGTTTAAAAAAAAAAATGCTGATCAGCAGAGGGTGACACTGGTCATAAGAGTTTCGAAGAGAAATGCCCATGTAGCACATTGGAGAAACAGGCAGCCAGCATCGAGGGAGCGGAAAGAGGGAGGGAGAAGGGAAGAGGCATGCGCACACGATGCACCTAAGACATGATTCACCTCTGGGGATTCTGTTCTGTTGATGTGTGGCCGCCAACCTTCCCTCAACACACTCACATCCAGGGGGTTGTCCAGAGCTTCAGGAAAAAGTGCTGGCTAGAGGGAAAACAACAGAGGAGAGTAGGTAAGAAACAGCAGAGGAATGAATAGGAGAGGGGGAGTGGTCAGTGAAATTCTCAAAGGATGCTAGTGACATATACAGCTGTGCAATTTTGGAGTGAACTTTTTGCTGTGGGGGAATTGTTTTGGCAGGTGGCGCGATCACCCTGAATACCCATTTCATGAGGAATACTGACTGCACAGAGTTCCTGGACAGATTTTTCGCTCCCACAAGTGCCAAGACTGTGGAATAGGTAGTCCCCTGGATGTGAAAATGAAAGGGGTTTTACCATCCTGAGGTGAAATAATGATGGAAACGTTTGTGTGGTGTAAGTGACTTTGAACTAGCCACATTGAAGTAAAAATATTAAAATCTGTTGAAATAACTCTTAGGAAATTATCCACTAATTTTTTTAGATCAATATCTTCTAGGTTCCAGACAGAAAAAAATAGACTTCAGAAAAGACATCAAAGGCAACGTATGAGAACATGTAACTCATGAATCTGGGTAGTACCACTGGTAATCTGAGTTCTTTAAGAGTTAACAGAACAACAAAGTACACGTGGCAGTGTGCTGGCAGTGGCCTTGAGGCTTTGGATCATTGGTTATGAAACAGACACAGCCAAGATAAGATCCGCACATGCATTATTAACAAGGAAGTGATTTGCTCCACCTTGAGTAGAGAGGTCTACGTGGAGAAAAGTCTTCAAATAGAGCTAAACACCACAGTGGTCAACAAAGCCATCATGACGTTGTTTGTTTCCAGCCAATGTATGTTGGTTTAGCTTTTATGCAGCTTGAAGAACGAAAACTTAACTGGATCTCTCTTGGATCCTTAAAGGGCCTGAGTATCAACATGGCTGATGATGCATACTTATACATCTTACGATCAATCTTACCTACGTTGATTATAAAACCACTATTATGTAAAAAGGCTTGAAACAACCAACAGACACAAATAAAACCCTGCCTTGTAAAATAGTTCTCAGATGGCTATTTTAAAAGAGGGATTTAAAAAGGAAATATATTGAAAGAAGGTGCTTTATACGATTATTGTACTTAAGACTTTAACAGTGTTACTGGGATAGCTTCTATAAATTTTGAGAAAGCAGCAAGTTCGAAAGAACACTGGTAATTTTACTGTATGTACAGTTTAAAGAGTGAATTAGATTATTAGAATTCAGCAATAGAGATATATCTATTTTCAATTCAACTACAGAAATATATTTTAATCATTCACATTAGGTCACTGTCATAGGATGAGACAGTTCTTCAAAAATCATGTTTTCCTGAGATCAGTTGCTTACACATAATGTTCAATGACGTCAAGACATGCATTTCTGAGAAATTATCACTTTTAAAAATTTGATCTATACTGATTGTTTTCACTGATTCCAACATTATTATTTACAACACTGCCCTCTGGAAAATATTTTGTTCACAAGAAATAATAAAGTATAATGATTTGTTGCATCATATGAATCTCTATTCTCTTTCTAAGTTGGGTGAAGGGAAAAATCATCTAAAGCCAATTAAATTAAAAGGTCTTTGATTTAATTCCTGATGTACATTTGGCATGGGAAGAGAGGAAAGAAAAGCGGGTGCCATTAGGATGGTGGCTCATGCCTGTAATCCCAGCAATTTGAGAGGCCAAGGCAGGTGGATCACGTGAGCCCAGGACTAGCCTAGGCAACATGGCAAACCCCATCTCTACCAAAAAAATACAAAAATTAGCCAGGAGTGGTGGCACACACCTGTAGTCCCAGCTACTCAGGAGGCTGATGTGAGAGGATCACTTGAGTTGGGGAGGCAGAGGTTGCGGTGAGCCGAGATTGTGCTATTGCACTCGAGCCTAGGTGACAGAGTGAGATTCTGTCTCAAGGAAGGAAGGAAGGAAGGGAGGGAGGGAGGGAGGAAGGAAGGAAGGGGCAGGGGAAAGAAAAAGAAAGCAAGAAAGAGAGAAAGAAAAGAAAGAAAGAGGAAGGAAGGAGGGAGGGAAAGAAAGAAAAGGAAGGAAGGAAGGGAGGAAGGGAGGGTCGGAGGGAGGGAGGGAGGGAGGGGAAAGAAAGAAAGAAAAAGAAAAAGCAAGAAAGAGAAGAAAGAGCAAGAGGAAAGAAAGAAAGAAAGAGAAAGAGAGAGAGAGAGAAAGAAAGAAGAAAAGGGGATATCATTATGAAAGAGCAGGAACTTGAGTCCTGGTCTCTGTTGTCAAAGCCCTTCAAAATACTTTGAGGGGATTAGTGTAGAGACGAAAATGGAAACAACACCTATCAAAGCATCGTTAAAAGACAGGCATTGGTAAAAAGTCCCACCATTGGTCAGCAAAAAGGTATTTCTAAAAATTGGAGGCGAGCAGTCCTCTCTTAGTCATAACAGAGATGGAGGGAAAAGATCTGGAGACATAAAGTAGGAAGGTCAGGAAAGAAGAAGTCTGAGGGAAGTTTCTGCATGTTCCTTCTCTCTCACTGTCACCCCTCTCAAGCTTCCTATCTGTTAAGGGTTCAACTGTGTCCTCTCAAAATTCATATGTTAAGGCCCAGCCCCCATTACCTCACAATGTGATCCTATATAAAAATAGGGCCAGGTGTGGTGGCTCATGCCTGTAATCTCAGCTATTTGGAAGGCTAAGGTGGAAGGACTGCTTGAGGCCAGGAGTTCGAGATCACCCTCGTCAATAGAGAGAGACCTCATCTCTACAAAAATTTAAAATCAGCTGGATATGGTTGTGCACACATGGGGTCTCAGCTAGGTGGGCGGCTGAGGCAGGTGGACTGCTTGAGCCCAGGAGTTTGAGGCTGCAGTGAGCTATAATCGTGCCACTGCACTCTAGGCTGGGTGACAAAGCAAGACCTCATCTCTTAAAAATAAACAAAACAGAGTCGTTGCATATGTAATTAATTAAAATGAGATCATACTGAGGTAGGGTGGAGTAGGGTGAACCCTAAACCAGTAAGACTGTGTCTTTATGAAAAAGGGAAATGTGGACACAGACAACACACAGGATGACCGCCAGATGAAGATGGAAACAGAGGCAAGGGTGCTGCTTCTAGAAGGTAAGAAATGCCAAAGGTTGCCACAACCACAAGAAACTAGGCAAAAGGCATGCAACAGGTTTCCCCTCAGCCTGGAAGGAATCAACGTTACCAATACCTCAATCTCAGACTTCTAGCCTTCAGGACTGTGAAACACTACAGTTCTGTCCTTTAAGCCACCCAGTTTGTGGAACTTAGTTATATCAGTTTTACAAACGAATACACCATGCCTCAGGAAAGATTTCCTGTCTCTCTAGCTAACATCGGCTATAAAAATGTCCTTACCAAGTCAATCCTTTGCTGAGCCTAAGTTTTGACAACCAATAATCTTGACCTTTTGGGGACTTTTGCAACCCCAAAGAGGTATTTATTAACCCAAATCAATTTTTCTTATCAATGGCCTCTGATCAGCTATGTAGAAAGATCCATCAATAGTGATGCAACCTGCCTGAAAAAAGAGGGGAGACCTATGGCATGCCATGCACCCTTTGAAACATATCGGTCCGCAGAAACATATCCAGCTGGAGTGGCAAGGACATCCTGCCCCAGTGCATGGAATGTTTCCAGATCTGCAGTGTTTCTTGATAAGAATGTTTCTTGATATTTTTGTAGTTCATGAGCATAATGACTGGGTGTTCATGTGCATGTGTGAGATGTGCCACCCTCAAACCTTGTTAAGACATCAGCACATTACCTATATGATATGAAAAAAAAATGTTCCATACCCCTAACAGTTTTCTGGGAGGGCCTCCTTCAGGCACTGTCGTCCCATCCACAGTGAATGACACAGCACCAGGGCACTGGAGTGGCATAGGCAATGATCCCGTGTCTTCAGCCTTCAACACGTTGAGGTGTGTGCATTCCGAGGCCACAGTCACAGGGACTGACAAAGTTGAACAAACTCATATTTCCAAGACTTGGTATTTCTCAGAACTCTCAAAATTTCAGGCTTCTGCTGATAACTTCGATGTCTGCTTCTTGAATTAGAATCCTCCCTGAATCTGAATGGTAGCCTTAATGTTTCTGGCTCCACACATGAAGTCTCCAAATTCTCACTTTAGCTTCTTCCACTTTAGTCTCTGCCCCCCATTCATGAGAAACAGGATTAGAGAGTAATGCCCAAGTAGTAGGCTTACTCTCTCACCTAAGGGGCATTTCGGTAAAAGGCTTTTTCTGGTGGGTCATAGCTCTTCTGGCAGGTCTCATCTCCCTTGGTTTCCCTGTTTGGATTCTTCCAGATCCCAGCTTGAGCTCAGGCTGCCCTCCTCGGATGTACTAACTACCTAGCTTGGGGAAAGATTCTCCTTTTTGCCAGGTCACATGTTTGCCTGATTTAGCTCAAAGCAGATCAGACTTTCTTAATCAGGCCATATTCTCTTCCCTCTTTGCCTTCTGCACTCCAAGCTTGAACCAAAACTTGCTTCCTTTATGAAGTACTTCACTGAAGGCCACAGGAAGCATCCAGCACAATCTTCTAACCTAGCACCAAAGCCTGAGGCTTGGCAGGTACATGGTCCAAGTTTCAAAACATAAGTTACACTTTAAGTGAATCTGGTGAATAGGCTGGAGCTGTGGTCTGGTGGGGAGTGCTGGGGTGCTGGGGAGAAAAGGAAGGGGCGGGGGTGTGGGAGGAAGCCCTCCTGTCTGTCTTTTATTAATAGTTGCTTGTCTTCCTTTTACTCTCTGGTTTCTCATCACTCCAGCCAGCAGACACCAGCCCAGGATGAAGCCTGGGCAGTAGCCTGCGAGGAACCGGGCTTCGGTACCACAGGGGCCCAGGTGTGCCAGGGAAGCGCAGAGGTCCCAGTGTGTGAGCAGGAAGCCCAAGCCACAGCTCCAGTGAGCCCTGGCGGAAGCAAGGGCACAGCCCATGTGGCTGCATATGTGAACAAGGTGCGCGGCGGGGCACGGTGGCTGCGGAGCCTAAGCACACCAAGGAGCGCATCAGACTTCAAGGGTCGATGTGCAAGGGGGCAGCTTTTGATTTTGGGGGCAACCAACTAGGACATGATGGGTCGAAAGGAAGTGCCTAAACAGCAAGCTGCTTACCGCAATCTCAATTAGAATTTGTGGGGCGGATAGAGGTCTCAGGTTTGCGTGCTGCACATGGTACCCTCATCACCACACAAGGGAAGCTGTGGAGCTGGGGTCAGAATGAGAAGGAGCAGCTGGGACCAGGCGACACCAAGAGAATGGAGACTGCCAGACTCACTGAGGGTCTCCACCAGGAAGTGAGTGTGTAGGCAGCCTGTGGGCGGAACCTCACCTTGGCCTTGATGGAAAGAGGCTCTGCTGTTGCATTTGGGGAGAGCAAGATGGGGCAGCTGAGCCTCCACAGCCACACAGAAGCATCCCCAGCCCCGAGCAGATCATGGACAACGGGCAGCCAATTACCAGAATGGCCAGCAGAAATGAATTCAGTACAATGGGTGGCAAAGAAAACCTACTCAGTATGCTCAGCTTGGACCCAGACACAGTGAATAGTATAAGACTGCGAGTTGGTGCCAGTGCCCTGGCGAGTGGCCCACCTTCACTGAGAATGAAAGATGGGTAGATGCTGCCTGTACCAAAGGTGGTTGTGTGTTGAGAGAAGCAGCAATAGAGGAAGGGTTTACAGTATGCCTACATAAACTGGTTATATGCATAAAAGAAATCAGGAACAAGAAACTGTAGAAGGCCTCTCCATGCCTCATGTTCCAGTGCAGGGTGACCTAGGCTCTGTTACCATAAACATTGTGTTCAAGGACATAAAACTCCTTCATAGCACTAAGACGTAACCAGACTTGTAGGATCCTTGTAAGGCCTGAGTTCCAATAGATAATAGATTAAAGATAACCACATGTTCTTATTTTGTGAAACTCACAAACTGCCACTGTTATCAATCTTTAGAATGACACACCAGTTCCGGCTCACTGATTCAGTTCTGGATCACTGATTCACTCCACTATCATGTCATCCTCTCCCCACCATCACTCTACCCCTACCCTATAGATCAAAGTGATAGTAACCAATAAATACTGTGAGAGATCAGAGCTCAAGGCCTTCACTGCCTCCAGTAATAAGTGATGGCCCCCAGTCCCACTTTCACTCTTAATCTGTCTTTTCCTCAATCCTTTGTCACCACCGAACTCGGGGTACCCATGGGTGATGTGGGGGCTGGTTCCCTACAGCAGTGAGACCAGGAGAGCAGGACAGGGACCCCTCCCCACGTTCCTTACACACTGTGCTGACCAAAGCTACACTCAACCTTGTAGCCACGCAACCACAAACGTTTCCTTTCACAAAAACAGGCTAATCAAATCTAAGACAGAGTACTATGAGCACAAGCATCTTGGCTAACAGCAGAGACTTTGCAAAAGATGCTCCCCAATGCATTTGCCCAATACTGTCCTAGCCTGTCCTAACCTGGCCTTTGCTTCATTTCAGTAGTAAAAATCACACCCCTCGTGGAAATTTAAGATGCTAATAAGACATGCATCACATGAAGAAGTGTGGCCAGAGACTGCACAGGTGCAACTGCCAGACCACCCCAAACATGCAATGATGTCACATGGAGGAGCTCCAAAGCAAATGAAACCCCAGACTAACCTGCTGTCGGGGAGCTAGCTGCAGGTCTCTTCCCATTGCTACCTCCCCTTCTGCTCAAGCTGAAAGCTCCAATAAACTGCCTTGCTCAAGTCCATCTCACATTCTTAGTCTATTTCTATTTACTAAGGGTCAAGAACCCACCAGCCAGAAACAGTTGTGAAAGATGTGACCTGATGCTAACCACACATGGATTCTGGACTCCAAGTAATGTCTTCTCCTGGGGTTTTGGTGGCTATGGTTGGCTGGACCACTCAGAGCAGAAGAATGAGATGGTCCCCGCTTGGTGAAGTTGGAGTTTGACTTCCTTGGGTGTGGGGAATCCCAGATCCATGTTGGTTACACCTGATCCTTTGCTGTCTGTGAAATTGGTGTCTGGTTTTCTGGGGAGCCCAATATCTCCCATGAATCCACCATGTAACCTGAAAGCAGTGCAGGACCTCTATGGCTGGAGGATCCAGAGCCTGGCTTATGGGAAGAGCAGCAGCATTGTGGCCGCTGATGAGGGCACCATCAGCTGGGTGCCATCATCACCCTTTAGGTAATTGGGCTACAGGAGCTGCAAGCCCAAGTCTTCTGCTGCAGCCCAAGAGGTGAAGACTCTGGATGGCATATTTTCAAAGCAGGTCACCATAGGCTACTCCTTGGTGATAGTGAGTGATGAAAGTGAGACCAAGAAAGAGAAGATCAAGAAACTGCTAGACTACAATCCCTGAACCCTTTGATGCTCCTGAGGAGTCCTGCAACTCCACACATCTCCCAGAAGCTGTTATTTCCCTGTACACTGAAAGGTAAAGTCAAACAAGGAATTTCAAAAAGCAAAAATTGGTCAAAGATGCATTTTCATTAGACTCCCTGATGTTCCATTTTTACAAGAGAACCAATGTTAATTATCCTTTTCTGTATACTTTTTAAAGTCTATGTTATTCTCTGTCTTCATGTTTAATTAAAATATTTGCACATATTTGGAAAAATATGAATTGAACCTCATATTTTAAAAATATGAGTCATTGGCCAGGCGCAGTGGATCACGCCTGTAATCCCAGCACTTTGGGAGGCAAAGGCGGGCAGATCACAACATCCAGAGATCAAGTCCATCTGGGCCAACATGGGAAAACCCTGTTTATACTAAAAATACAAAAATTAGTCTAGTGTGGTGGTGTTGCCTGTAGTATCAGCTACTCGGGAGGCTGAGACAGGAAAATTGCTTGAACCTTAGAGGCAGAGGTTACAGTGAGCCAAGATCATGCCACTTCACTCTAGCCTGGCTACAGAGTGAGACTCGGTCTCATAAATAAATAAAATGAAAAATATGAGTTGTTATAAACAGTGGTAAAGACATCCAGACTCCCAATGAGGACTGTGTTTCCCATTATCCTTCACCCAAATTAACTCAGTCAATTCTAACTTTCAGGAGTATTCACTTGTTATGCGCCACTTCCATATAGCATTATTTCCATCAAGATGTTATTAGTTCCTAGTAACAGAAATGCAATTCAGACTAGTTTAAGCAGAAATGGTGAATTCAATTTGTCACAGAACTGGAAACAAAGAAGTGCAAGGGTAAAGTGGCTTTAAGCAGCTAGAACTAGGGCTCAAACAGTGTGTTTACAACTTGTGACTGGTCCCCACCCCCACGTTGACTCGCTGTCTCCAGACAGCAGGCATGATAGCTCTCAGCAACACTGGGCTCTCCTTCAACCAGACTAGGAACACAAAAGAGAGTGAGAGTCTTTGGTAATAGCTCTGTCGAGGAAGTAATCCTGGGTAGAACTTTGACTGGCCAGCATGCATCATGCTGGAACCAATGATGATGGCCTGGGGCAGTCTGAATGGAGAGGCTTGAGACATAAACTCATCCCTGTGCAGAGAAGAAAGAGAAGGATGAGGGAGGCTGCAGGAAGGAGAAGGAAAGGCGAGAGGGTAGGAGCGGTGGAACTAGAGGAGGACTAAGGGAGAAGGAATCATAAGGAACTACAATCCTGCCTGAATCACCAGAAATAGGTTGTTCCAAGAAGCAGACAAAATAAGAGATGTCTGCAACAAAGACTTTCAGGCTATAGAGATGAAGAAAATTTAAAAGCTATTGGAACCCGCAAAACACATTAATTAAGCCCTGAGTGAGATGTGACTATGATCTGAGTCACACGTGGTTACAACTTCTGTTCTCAGATAGATTCACTCACTTTCCTATCTTTCTTGTTCTGCACAATGACTAGAGAGAATTAGACTACACCACAGATAAATGCCTCCTGCTTTCTTCATTAATGATCCTGGTTATAGATTCACTTCCCCTTTGTTGCCTCACTTTGCTTAGATCAGATGACAGAAAACGCATGACTATTACACCCTCTGTAAAAATTGTTAAATGCCCCTTCCCAAAAGAAAACACTGTCTATAACCGATCAAATTGCTGTAACTAGGCACCAAACCTGTATAAATAGTGTTGTAATCCCACTAAAATATCGGTCTCTGCCTATATAAATGAAATCTTAACTTCTCTACTTCAGAATGCTGACTCCATTCCTTTGGACTTGGTGTTTCTGGCTGGTCGATCCTCACTCTTTGAGCTTGAATAAACTCTCTTTAAATTAGGTTCTGAACCTTTTGATCATTTTAGGTTGACAGGAGTTTTGGAGTACCAGGTTTTAGCTTCCTGCTTCCCTCATTTCAGATTCCCACAAACATGATAGAGTAGAAATCTCTATCAGTGCTGAAAATCAAGAAGGTTGCTGCCTATCAGAGGGTGTAAATGAGAAAAAACTGTCACAGTATAATTTTTTTTAAATCACACTTTGGGAGGTTGAGGCAGGCGGATCACAAGGTCAGGAGTTCGAGACCAGCCTGACCAACATGGTGAAACCCTGTTTCTACTAAAAATACCAAAAATTAGCCAGGCATAGTGGTGTGCATCTATAATCTCAGACACTTGGAAGGCTGATGCAGGAGAATTGCTTGAACCTGGGAGGTGGTGGTTGCAGTGTGCCAAGATCACTCCACTGCACTCCAGCCTGGGCAACAGAGCAAGACTCCATCAAAAAAAAAAAAAGATTCTTATATAAACACAAAATGAGTACATACCAGTGACTTAATTATCTCATTAATAATGGAAACAGAAAAATGGTAAAAAGAACTACCAAGAAAATCGGAGAAAGTGAAGTATTTTCAGCAGCTGAAAGAAAGGATGCTTGGATCAAATTGCTCATTTAGATCCAAACTAGTTTAGCCTTCTGAAAGGCAATACAACTATATAACTTTTGAGTTTACCTTTTCTACCAGATTTAATAATTTACAACTCTACAATAAAAGATCCATTTGCATTGTTATTGGACAAAAGTCATTTTCATCACTATCAGGTTTCTATTAGTTAACAACTACCTTTACAAAATTGCAAATTATCCTATTAAATGATTAATTCAGCTGATCTGGGATACTCAAACCCCGCTCCTTTTATGCAAACTTATGCAAACCTCTGCAGCCTGCCTGAATTCCTCCCCTGAAAAATGGGTTTTTCTTTTCTGCCACATGGCCAGTCTGCAGACTTTCCAAACTTTTTGCTGTGCTTTTGTTTTAAATATAAGTTCCAGTTTCAGACCATTTCTTTGCTCATGCATATAAGCGAAGGTTAGAAGCAGCCAAACCACATCTTGAATACTTTGCTGCTTAGAAATTTCTTCTACCAGATACCCTAAATCATCACTCTCAAGTTCAAAGTTCCACAGATCCCTAGAGCAGGGGCTCATTGCACCCAGACTCTTTGCTAAAGCTTAGCAAAAAAGACCTTTACCCCAGTTCCCAATATGTCCTTCAGTTCCATCTGAGACCTCCTCAGCCTGGACTTCATATCACTATCAGCCTTTTGGTCACAACAATTTAACAAGTCTCTAGGAAGTGCCACATGTTTCCTCATCTTCCTGTCTTCTTCTGAGCCCTCCACATTCTTCCAACCTCTGCCCATTACCCAGTTCCAAAGTCACTTCCACATTTTGGGATATCTTTATAGCAATGCCCCACTCTTCAGTACCGGTTTTCTGTATTAGTCCCTTCCTGCATTGTTATTAAGAAATACCTGAGACTGGTAATTTATAAAGAAAACAGGTTTCATTGGCTCAGGGTTCCAGAAGCTGTACAGGAAACATGATGCTGGCAATCTGATCAGCTTCTGGGGATCCCTCAAGAGACTTACAGTCATGGCAAAACACAAAGGAGAAGCAGGCTCATTGTATACAGCCAAAGCAGGAATAAGAGAAGGCAGGAGAGAGGTGCTACACGGTTTTGTTGTTTGTTTGTTTGAGACGGAGTCTTGCTCTGTTCCCAGGCTGGAGTGCAGCGGCTGGATCTTGGCTCACTGCAACCTCTGCCTCCCAGGTTCAAGTGATTCTTTTGCCTCAGCCTCCTGAGTAGCTGAGACTACAGGTGCACACCACCACGCCCAGCTAATTTTTGTATTTTTTAGTAGAGACAGGGTTTCACCATGTTGGCCAGGATGGTCTCAATCTTCTGACCTTGTGATCTGCCTGCACTGGCCTCCCAAAGTCCTGGGATTACAGGCATGAGCGACCACACTCGGCCCACACTTTAAACAAAAGATTTCATGAGAATTCTATCACTAGAACAACACCAAGGGGATGGTACTAAACCATTCATGAAGGATCCATCCCTTCACGATCCAATCACCTCCTACCAGGCCTCCCCTTTAACACTGGGAATTACAATTAGACATGAGATTTGGGCGGAGACACAGATCCAAACCATACCAACACCCATGCCACTGACACCCAGATCAACAGATAAAATATTTCCAGCATTCCAGGAGGCTCTCACCTCCTTCTCAATTCATATCCTCCTTCCAGAGAAACCAGTATTATGATTTCTCTTTTTTGCAGCATTTACTAACTTTCGTAGCAAAGAAATTTCAGCTTTGTTTAGTTCCCAGTGATTGCAAAGTTACACATCCTGAAGATTATTGGAAAATGACACGAAGACTAGACTCTGTTCTTTGTAGACTTCTTTATGCAAAAATAATTTGAGCTTGGTCATGCTTTTATACAAATAATGTATTTTTGTTTTCTTGTTATAATATATATCAGAAGAAAAGGGCTAGACATGATATTCATGCCTGTAATTCCAACACTTTGGGAGGCTGAGGCAGGAGAAGCACTTGAGGCCAGGAGTTCAAGACCAGCAAAGCATTGTAAGATCCCCCACCTGCACAAAAGAAGAGGAGTCTGAGACTTTGAATGTTTTGTTTCTTTGTTGCCTTTTGTCTAAAAACTTATTTACTAAAGATTTAGACACAAACTTTTAACTACTATGTTTATTAAATAATAAATTAAGACCAGAAACTGTAGAAATACAATCCCCTGGTTACAGTTATGTAATCTTTTTGTTATTTAATCTACCCTTGATTTCATCACTAAACGTGGCTATATTTCAAATAATTTTTGAATTATTTTCTTTTTTTTTTCTTCAGCTGTTCTTATTGGAGATTTTCTGTTTCAGAAATCTCTGCCCAGCATTACTCACATGTGGCTTAGAATCCATATGTGGTTTTTTTCCTACATATTTTTTAAGCTTTCTTCAGGTACAATTGACATATAAAAATTGTGTATGTTCAAGGTATGTAATGTGATATATTGATATACCTATACACTGTGAAATGACTTGCACAATTAAGCTAATTAACATATCCATCATCTCACATAGTTATCTTTTCCTTTGATTTTTTGTGTGTGTATGTTGTGAGAATACGTAAAATCTATCCTAGCAAATTTTGAGTATAAAATATAGTATTACTAACCATAGTCACCACGCCATACATTAGGTCTCCAGAACTTACTCACCTTCTAACTGCAAGGTTGTATCCTTTGACCAACATCTCCTCCTTCTCACCCAGTACCCCAACCTTGTTACTACCCTTCTATTGTTTCCATGAATTAAACTATTTTAGATTCCACATCCAAGTATTCATCTTTTGGATCTGATATTTCAATTAGCAAAATATCTTCCACATTTATCTATGTTGTTCCAAAAGGTAGGATTCCTTTCTTTGTTAAGGCTGAATGATAGTTTGTTATATGTGTTTGTGTGTATACTTGAGATATATCTCAAGTGTAAATATATATTTGGTCTCTGTCCCTGGTTCCTGGCACACAGCTGCTAAAATCCTTGGAATCTTCAAACTGGTATGTCTTTTTGTATGCTAATGGTATGGCTGATCAGTGAGTACTCCTAGATAACCACAGGAGAGTTGCCAGGGGTGCCAACCACGTGATTGGAGGGTTGGAACTTTCAGCCCCACCCCCACGTCTAGGGAGGGGAGAGGGGTTGAAGGTTGATTTGGTCATCAAAGGCCAATCGTACCTACCCAATGAAGTCTCCATTAAAGACCTAAAGATGGCTGGGTGAGGTGGTTCATGCCTGTAATCCCAGCACTTTGGGAGGCCGAGGCAGGCAGATCACCTAAGGTCAGGGGAAGACCAGTCTGACCAACATGGTGAAACCCTGTCTCTACTAAAAATACAAAAATTAACCAGGCGTTGTGGTGTACACCTGTGGTCCCAGCTACTCAGGAGGCTAAGGAAGGAAAATTGCTTGAACGCAGGAGGCAGAGGTTGTAGTGAGCCAAGATCACACTGTTGCACTCCAGCCTGGGCAACAGAGAAGAGACTCTGTCTCCAAAAACAGACAAACAAACAAAAAAACCCTAAAGACACAGGGTTTGGAGAGCTTCCTGGTTGGTGAACACATTTACATACTGGAAGGATAGTGTACCCCAACTCCATAGTGTTAGGGACAAGAAAACCCCCTCCACGCAGGCTGACCCCTTCTCCCCAATTGCTCTGCAGCTGCATTCCTAAACCCCTACCTAGGTGCCACATCAAGGCTGCCAGAGGTGCTACGGTTAAGCAAAGCCTGATTGCAGCCATCCAGGCAGCTCAAGGGAAGACAGGGAAAACATATGTTGGTTATCCATACTTGTAAATGTCTGTTTGACACATATCTGTAAAAAAACCTCCTGGTTTCTCTCTTTTTTTAAAAGACTGCCACCACAAAAGTCACAGGATGACGTACTGTAGGTCTGTTACAAGTTAACAAACTATCTCTGTGCCTGTTACCAGTGGATAGATTCCTCAGTCTAAAACCCCCTTATGCCCCTCTTACCCCATATAAACCCCTCATTTTGTAAGCTCGGGGCTGCCTACTCTGATTGTTATGGAGCAGCCCGGCAGGTTAATAAAACTTGTTTGCCTGACTTTGGGTTTATTCTCCATTCTCTCAGCTACACTTACACGTAGGGATGAAAGCTCCTAGGCTCAGGACCCTTCCAAACACCACCCTGTGTGTCTCTTCATCTGGCCATTCATTTGTATTCTTTTAAAATATCCTTTGTAATAAATAGGTGGATGTAAGTAAAATATTTCCCTGAGTTTTGTGAGCCACTCTAGCCAATTAGTAGAATTCAAGGAGGGGGGGTCTCGAGAACCCCAATTTAGAGCTGATCAGTCAGAAGCACAGGTCACAACTTGAGGCTTACTATTGGCATCTGAAATAGGGGCAGTCTCAAAGGACTGAATCCTAACCTGTAGGATCTGACTTTATCTCTAGGTAGGTGGTGTCAAAATTGAGTTAAGTTGTAGGGCACCCAGCTGGGGTCTGCTGGAGAATGGCTTGAAGTGTGAGGAAGAGCCCCTGCACATTTAGCATTAGAAGTGTTGTGCTGAGTGGTATGTGAGATTAGGAAAAACATTTTGGTGTTTCCCGTCTCTAACAGTGGACATCCTTGTCTTATTTCCAATCTTAGAGAAAAGGTTTTCAGCTTTTCACTGTTGAGTATGATGTTAGTTGTGGCCTTTATTGTGCTGAGGTACATTCCTTTTATATCTAATTTGTTCAGAGTTTTCATCATTAAAGGATGCTGAATTTTGTCAAATGCTTTTTATGCATCTATTGAGATGAGATGATTTTTGTCCTTCACTTTGTTAATACAATGTATAACATTTATTGATTTGCATATGTTGAGCCATCCTTGCATCCCAGGCATAAATCCAACTTGATCATGGCGAATGGACCTTTCAATGTGTAATTGAATTTGATTTGCAAGTCTATTGTTGGGGATTTTTGCATCTATTTTCATCAAGAATATTAGCCTGTGATTTTTTTTTTTTTTTTTTGGTGTTCTTGCCTGGCTTTCATGTCAAGATAATGTTGTCCTCACAAATTTAGTTGGAAAATATTCCTTCCTCTTTAATTTTTTGAGGAGTTTGAGAAGGATTAGTACTAAAGCTTCTTTAAATGTTGGTAGAATTCAACAGTGAAGCCATCAGGTCTTAGGTTTGGGGGTTTTGTTTATTTTTGTTGTTGTTTTTGATGGCAGAGTTTTATTAGTGATTTAACTTTTTATTTATTTATTTTTTTTGAGACAGAGTTTCACTCTTTCACCCAGGTTGAAGTGCAGTGGAGCAAAACCAGCTCACTGCAACCTCCGCCTTCTGCTTTCAACCAATTCTTCTGCCTCAGCCTCCCAAGTAGCTGGGATTACAGGTGTCTGCCATCACACTTGGCTAATTTTTGTATTTTTAGTAGAGACAGGGTTTCATCATGTTGACCAGGATGGTCTTGAACTCCTGACCTCGTGATCCACCTGCCTCAGCTTCCCAAAGTGCTGGGATTGCAGGTGCAAGCCACCATGCTGGCTTATTAGTGATTTAATATTTACTCTCCTTACTGATCTGTCCAAATTTTCTATTTCTTCATGATTCAGTCTTGTTAGGTTGTATATTTCTAGGAATTTATCTGTTTATTCTAGGTTATCCAATTTGTTGGTATATAATTATTCATCGAAGTCTCCTATGATCCTTTGTATTTCTTCCGTTTTTTTTTTTTGAGACAGAGTCTCACTCTGTCACCCAGGCTGGAGTGCAGTGGTGCAATCTCAGTTCACTGCACCCTCTACCTCTTGGATTCAAATTATTCTCGTGCCTCAGCCTCCTGAGTAGCTGGGACAACAGGCACACACCACTATGCCCAGGTAATTTTTGTATTATTAGCAGAGATGGGGTTTCGTCATGTTGGCCAGGCTGATCGAGAACTCCTCCTGACCTTAAGTGATCCACCCACCTTGGCCTGGGCCACTGTGCCCAGGCAATCCTTTGTATTTCTGTGTTATCCAATGTAATGGCTCCTCTTTGGTTTCTACTTTTATTTGAGTCATCTCTCTTTTGTTCTTGGTCCAGCTAAAGGTTTGTTAATGTTGTTTATGCCTTCAAAAAACAAATTCTTAGTTTTGTTGATCTTTTCTATTCTTTTCCTAGTCTCTTTTTTTCTGCTCTGATCTGTATTATTTCATTTCTTCTACTAACATTCGGCTTAGTTAGTTCTTTTTTGTGTTCCTTAAGGAATAATGTTAGATTACTTGTTTGAGATCATTCTTCCTTTTTAAAGTAGGTATTTGTTGCTATAAACTTCCTTGTTAGAACTCTTTTTACTGCATTCCATACATTTTGTCATGTAGGGTTTCCATTTTTGTCTCAAGCTATTTTTTAATTTCACCTTCAATTTCTTGTTTGACCCATTGGTTGTTTAGGAGCACGATGTTTAATTTCCATATATTTGTGAGTCTCCAGTTTTCCTCCTGTTATTTATTTCTAGTTTCATACCATGGTTGTTGGAAAAGATGATTGACATACTCTTTTTCTTTTTAATTTTTTATAAAATATACAAAAATATACATAGATACATATATTAGATTTTTATAATAAATATATAAAAATATACATAAATAGAGTCTTGCTGTGTTGACCAGGCTGGTGTCAAACTCCTGGCCTCATGCAATCCTCCCATCTCAGCCTCCCAAAGTGTTAGAATTACAGGCAGGAGCCACCACTCCTGACTACATTGTTTCAATTTTTGAAATTTGTTAAGACTTATTTTGTGGCCTAATACATGAACTTAGAGAATGTTTTATGTGTGCTCCAGAAGAACGTGTATCCTGCTGCTGTTGGATGGAATGTTCTGTATATGTCTGTTAGGTCCATTTAGTCTAAAGTATAGTTCAAGTCCAATGTTTCCTTATTGATTTTCTGTCTGGAAGACCTATCCGTTGTTGAAAGTGCAATGTTGAAGTCTCCTAATATTATTGTATTGCTGTCTATTTCTCCCTTCAGATCTATTAATATTTTCTTTATGTGTTTATGTGCTCCAATGGTAGGTAAATAATAGTGTGTGTGTGCATGTGTGTGTATTATATATTGTTCCATATTATATATTGTTCTATCATCCTGATGAATTGACCTCTTTATCACTATATAATGGCACTCTATGTCTCTTTTCACAGTTTTTGACTTAAAGTCTATTTGTCTGACATAAGTATGGCTCTTCCTCCTCTCTTTCGGTTTCCTTTTGCATGGGATGTCTTTTTACATCTCTTCACTTTCAGTTCGTGTTTATTCTTGAAGCTGAAGTGAGTCTTTTGTAAGCAGCATATAATTGAGTCTTTTTTCTATCCTTTCAGCCATTCCATGTCTTTTGATCAGTGAGTTTAATTTATTTAATGTAAAGTAACTATTCAAAGTAAGGACTATTTCCATTTTGTTCATTGATTTCTGGCTGTTTGGTAGATGCTTTGTTTCTTTCTTCCTCTCTTGCTGTCATTCTTTGTGATTTGATGATTTTCTGTAACGGTATTGTCTTATTCTGTTTTGTATTTCTGTGAAGAAATACCTGAGGCATAAGTAGTTTATCAAGAAAAAAAAGGTTTCTTTGGCTCACAATTCTAATGTTTGGAAAAGTTCAAGATTGGGCATCTGGTGAGGGCTTCCACTTATGGTAGGAGGTGAAAGGGAGCTGGAGTACACAGAGATTGCATGGCAAGGGATGAAACCAGAAGGGGAGGTGCCAGGCTCTGTTTAACAATTACCTCTCATGGGAACTAACAGAGTGAGAACATAGTCACCCTCAATGGAGAGCATTAACTTATTTATGAGAGATCCACCCCCATAATCCAAACATCTCACATTATGTCCCACCCTCCAACACTGAAAATCAAATTTCAACACGACTCTAAATACTACATGTTCTCACTTATAAGTGGGAGCTAAGCTATGGGCATGCAAAGGCATACAGAATGGTATAATGGACATTGGAGACTGAGAAGGGAAGAGGGTGGGCAGAAGCTGAGGGATAAAAAACTACCTATTGGGTACAATGTACATTACTCAGGTGACAGATGCACGAAAATCCTAGACTTCACCACTATCCAGTTCATCCATGTAACCAAAAACACTTGTGCCCCTAAAGTTACTGAAATTTAAAAGTTTTTTTAAAAAATTCCACATGAGGTTTAATGTAGACAAACCATGTTTGAACTATAACTAGATATGCTTTTATTCCTTTCTCTTTATCTTTTATGTGACTACGATAGGTCTTTTCTTTTTCTTTTCTCTTTTTCTTTTTTTTGAGTCAGAGTCTCACTCTGTCACCAGGCTGGAGTGCAGTGGCACAATCTTGGCTCACTGCAACCTCCATCTTCCGGGTTCAAGTAATTCTCCTGCCTCAGCCTCCCGATTAGCTGGGACTACAGGCATGCACCACCACGCCCAGCTGATTTTTGTATTTTTAGTATTTTTTTGTATTTTGTACTTTAGGCCACCATGTTGGCCAGGATGGTCTCATTCTCTTGACCTCGTGATCTGCCTGCCTCAGCCTCCCAAAGTGCTGGGATTATGGGCATGAGCCACCATGCCTGGCTGGTCTTTTCTTTGTGATTACCATGAGGCTTACATATAATACCTTATAGTTATAGCATGCTATTTTAAGCTTATAGCAATTTAATTTTGATCCCCTCCTCAACATTATATATATATATATATATATTTTTTTTTTTTTTTAATTATGACATTTGAAGAAACTTTAATATATATATATATATTTTAGACATGCTATCACACCCTGGTAATTTTTGTATTAGTAGAGATGGGGTTTTACCATGTTGGCCAGGCTGGTCTTGAACTCCTGGTCTCAAGCAATCTGCCTGCCTTGACCTCCCAGTGTGCTGGGATTACAGGTGTGAACCACCATATCTGGCCACATTCTGTATTTTCAATATCACCATTTGCATATTTCTCTATGCTAAGAACTGACTGAGATGGTTTGAGATAAGCCTAGATAGGTAAATTGGGCATGACAGAAATTTAGTTTTGCTTTTCCTAGAAGGATATGGAAAGTCACTGAAGCAATTTAGAAAAAGGAGTAATACTAGAACAGGCAATACAACATCTCAAACTCATTCTGAGTTCTAACTCTAAGGAATACATTTTGCACAGGTTTATATATATTAAATGCATTTTTCTTGGCACAAAGTCATCATAAGTACATACTAACAGAGCTTTCTTCTATTGCATAAACACTTGCCTTTTACAATAAACAAGGGAAATATTAAAATAAGAGAAGATGCATTTCTTCAATTTGTGTAATCTGTTTCTAGATATCCAGACACTAATAATCAACCTTAATCACTCTAATAAATTTAAGATATGGAACACAGAGGTGCAGATACACACACAATCTGCAACATTTTTCATCGTCTGAGTTAAAATAATCCATACAAAATTTTAGTTATTTATTTTAGAGAAGGGGTCTCACAGTATCATCCAGGCTGGAGTGCAGTGGCACGATTATAGCTCACTGCAGCCCTGAATTCCTGGGCTTAAGCAATCCTACTGCCACAGCCTCCCAAATGGCAGGACTTAACGTATGCACCATAATATCTGGCTAATCTTTTAAATTGTTGGTAGAGATAGGGTCTCCCTCTGTTGACCAGGGTGGTCTCAAACTCCTGGCCTCAAGCTGTCCTCCTGTTCTGGCCTCTCAAAGTGCTGAGATTACAGGCCTGAGCCACCATACCCAGAATGTACCTATTTATCCATTAAAAAAAATCCACATTATGTATGACCATGTTTTACAGGGCATTTTTTGTCATATTACACAATAGGAAAGGCAAGTAATATACCAATTTTTCGCTTGTAAAAATTGAGATTCTAAGTTTCTTTCAGCAACTCTTACTTAAACAGAGTAGAAATATCATACTTGATTGTAGAATGCTTGAACAAATGAGAAATAAATACATATGTTTATATGTGTAACTGTAATATTTTGGGGGGAAGGGAGGGAAGGAAGAAAGGAAGAGAGAAGGAAGGAAGGAAGAAAAACTATAATTTTTAAAATTTATTTTTAATTGACAAAAATTGTATATATTTATGGTGTATGACATTTTGTTTTGATATTTTTTTAAGACAGGGTCTGGTTCTGTCGCCCAGTCTGGAGTGCGGTGGCACGACCTCGGCTCACTGCAACCTCCGCCTCCCGAACTTAAGCCATCCTCCTACCTCAGCCTCCTGAGTAGCTGGGACCACTGGCACCCACCACCATACCCAGTTAAGTTTTGTATTTTTTGTAGAGACAGGATTTTGCCATGTTGCCCAGGCTGGTCTCGAACTCCTGAGCTCAGGCAATCTGCCCACCTTGGCCTCCCAAAGTGTTGGGATTATAGGTATGAACCACTGCACCTGGCCTTGATACAGCTTTTTATATTGTGAAGCCATCAACAAATTATGGTTTTTTTGTTGATTTTTTGTTATTTTAGAGACAGGGTCTTGCTGTCATTCAGGCTGGACTGCAGTGGCTCAGTCATAGCTCACCGTAACCTTGAACTCCTGGCCTCCAAAGATTCCTCAGCCTTCCAAAGCTCTGAGATCACAGGCCTGAACCACCACACTCAGCATTATAGTTATTTTTAATGGTTTTTCTTTTAACTTTTGTGTTGAAGATACAAGTGACAGACAAGTGATAAGTATTTATGGTTTTGTTCCTTTTCCTACTAATCAATTAGTGGCATATCAAGTGAGTTTTGCTTTTTTCCTGAATTTTACTTAGAGCAAATTTCCCAAAGGAAAAAAAAGTATTAATTTTTTCTGCTGTTTTCTGTCTTCTTTTACTTATATCTTTTGTCTGGTTTTCTTAGTTTGACAATAGATTTCTAACTTCTTAAGTTGAATACCTATTGTATTCTCTTTTTTTTGGTTTGTTTTTCTTCTTGTTGCTTAGTCATATAAACATTGAATACAATAAATGTTTCTCTGAGTACTGTTTTGGTTAAGACCTCATAAATGTAATGTTTTCAATTTTGTTATTTTCTAGATATTCTGAAATTTTATTTTGGTTTCTTCTTTGATTAGCAGTTGATTATGGGAATTCTTATGTAATCTGATGTACAGCTTTATCTTCTGTCTTGTATATTTTACTTTTAATCATGCTGAGCTCAGCTAATATCATCAGTCAATGTTTTTAATATTTCATGAGATTGTGACAAGATTATTCTATTTAAAAGTACTGAGTTGGATGTAATGGACATACAGTCATGTGTTACAGATTTTTATCATCTAATATGGGAAAAGCTGTTTTGAGTGAGTGGCTTCATTCCTTCACCACAGTGATTGTTTGTTTTTGTTTTTGAGATGGAGTCTCGCTGTGTTGCCCAGGCTGGAGTGCAGTGGCTTGATCTCAGCTCACTGCAACCTCCACCTCCCTGATTCAAGCGATTCTCCTGCCTTAGCCTCCCGAGTAGCTGGGATTACAGGCATGCACCACCATGGCCAGCTAATTTTTGTATTTTTAGTAGAGACAGGGTTTCACTATGTTGGCCAGCCTGGTCTCAAATTCCTAACCTCAGGTGATCTGCCTGCCTCAGCCTCCCAAAGTGCTGGGATTACAGGTGTGAGCCACCAAACCTGGCCAGATTCTTAACCGTGGTTAATTTTGTCCCACCCTCCCTCGGGGGACATTTAGCAATGTCTACAGGTATTTTTGGTTGTCACAACTGGGGTGGGGGACACAGAGGTGGCATTGGCATCTGCACAGGATAACTCCCCACAGCAAAGAACTATCTGGCCTCAAATGTCAACAGAACTGGGGTTGAGGAAGCCTGTTAACACAAGAGTCTTTCTTGATAGATGCTAAAGGGTGCTGGTTCCTAATGCCATGCTTTCAGCTCATTGCATATGAGCTAAAAACTAATCCACTTAGGTTCATTTCTATAATGCTTAAAGTAAACAGCCCATTCATTATAATTCACCTATTTTTATGCATTTTATGTGTTCTCAGATCATTATACTGATAACAGATTTCATGCTTTCAGTGTTTGCATTTGAAGCGCATGGACAAATGAGTCCTAATGACAATGAGTTCATGCAGGAAACAGAAATTACAAATTATAAATTATGTCTTCAGTATAAGCCAAGAGAAAATTGCTCTGATAAATAACAGACTGCTATTACAATGGAAGCAATAAGGGATTAGATTAAGCTGGTCATCTACTTTCCTTCCTGTTCCCAATCTTTTAAAATAACTATGCAGAAAGCCAATTTGAAAGACCAAATTCATACCACCTTTAGAATAAAGAAAGCATACAGTTGGTGAACTCAAAACCCTCAAAAACAGGAAGCACAAGAGATTGGATGGACAACAAAATAAGAGTAAACTGCAATTAATCCAAAGCACTTGCAGTAAACAGCTTCTGCAAAGACAAGAGCAATTTTAGACATGTTCCAACCTTGGTGTCAATTATAAATTCAAAAAGCAGAAGTTTTTAGGACATCAGCAGATAATTCATTAAAAATACACTTCAAAAAGTTACACCAATGACCTCACAGTCCACCAGCGCTATTCCTTGCTATCCACACAGAGTTCTAAGGGTCTGCTAATAGCCACATTTGTTCTTCTGGTTGGAACCCAATTCTTTCTAATCAAAGTGAATACTGTACCTGAAAAGGGCAGGTAACACAAGTACTGAACTAGAGAGCAAAGCAAAACACTGCCTGGGGTAACTTCAAAGAACCACACAAGCCGGGCGCAGTGGCTCACAACGATAATCCCAGTGCTTTGGAAGGCCCAGGTGGAAGGATCACTTGAGCGGAGGAGTTTGAGGCTGCAGGGAGCTATGATCATGCCACTGCACTCCAGCCTGGGTGACAGAGTGAGACTGTCTCCAGTAAATAAATAAATAAGAATCACACAAAAGGCAGGAGGAAGAAAAGAAAAGAGTGAAGCAGATTCTGGCATTTATTTCCAGGATAAAGCTCGGGATGGGGGACAGATGCAACAGTGGAAAGAGGAAACGAAGATATATCAGTATTAAAGGGACCTCTTGGGTTATGTAAGGTCAGATGCATTATGATTATGTTATGTATAAATATTAACTCCTAACATCTCCCTGAGGAAGGCAAAGAAGCCAATGACATGAACAGCCCAACAATTGTCCTAGAAACCCTAAAACTAGTTATCCCCTCTTGCTATGTCTTGTTATCTCCTCTTCCTAATTCCACCTACCTTCTGGGCAAGGAGGGTCTGAAAGGAAATGTGAAACACCAACGTCAACTGTGGAAAGCTGAGAAACAATTGCAGCACACAAATTACACCAGTCAGCTGCAAGGGAGATCACAACAGAGTTTTGCCTAAAACAGCCTTGGGCAACCAAGAGTCCAAGAGGCAGAACCAGAAAATAACAAGGCTCCAAATACACTGATCATGACCAGTGCAGTGGCTCACGCCTGTAATCCCAGCACTCTGGGAGGTCAAGGCAGGTGGATCACCTGAGGTCAGGAGTTCGAGACCAGCCTGGCCAACATGGTGAAACCCTGTCTCTACTAAAAATACAAAAATTAGCTGGGTGTGGTGGTGCACACTTGTAATCCCAGCTACTTGGGAGGCTGAGGCAAGAGAATTGCTTGAACCCAGGAGGCAGAGGTTGCAGTGAGCAGAGATCACACCATTGCACTCCAGCCTGGGCAACAGAGCAAGACCATCTCAAAAAACAAAAACAAAATACACTGATCACAACCAAATTCTAGGAGCATTCTTCCCAGATGTGTGGCATGAAAAGAAGATCCTTATGCACAGGTGTCATTGGTCAAAGCTGTCCCTGATAATTAGCACCATCAATTTCCACCTCTATTTCTAGGCTCTTTGAAGTGGAGACTGGTGTTAGACACCTTTGGAATGCCTCACACACATACCCTTTGGAGTAATTTCCTGAAGACTGACTTTAATTATGTAATGTAAAAGAATGGCTCCTTGTTGGCTCGTGGTGACATCGCATATATCCATAGATCACAAAAGCCAAGCTTGAACTGCAGCTAATCTGAGTGTGGGCCAAACATCCTGCATCCTTCTGAACCTTGAGCACATGGGAGGCTTTTGAGGAGCTGCTTGGAGCCATTCGCACTCACTGTTCTATCTCCCAAGGAGGCTGTAATGAGGCAATTTCTCATCTCCTCCCGGTTTCTCATGAGGTTTGAGTCTTTCTGTTACCTAACGGGGTAACAGCTGAGGAGCTGTAACATGGCTAAGCAGAAGCATAGCGGTAGCTCCCCAGTAACACAGCATGCCATTATTCACATTGCAATCATCTGGGCTGTTTTCTTTTAGTGTTGCCCTACACAAGTGAGTAAACACAGGAGACTGTCTTATTATAAAAGACATGGAAACTGAAAAAGAGAGAAAGAGAGATTATGCAGCTATATTTAGAAGGAAATAATAAAATTACTTTGATTTTAATAATGATTCCCTCAAGGGTCCTAGTGGTGCGTAATTATATCTTTCTTGTTTTCTTTTTCTTTTTTTCTTTTCTTTTTTCTTTTTTTGAGACAGAGTCTCGCTCTGGCTCCCAGGCTGGAGTGCAGTGGTGCGATGTCAGCTCACTGCAATCTTGGCTCACTGCAATCTCGCCTCCCAGGTTCAAGCCATTCTCCTGCCTCAGCCTCCCAAGTAGCTGGGATTACAGGTGCCCACCACCACGCACGGCTAATTTTTGTATTTTTTGTAGAGACGGGGTTTCACCATGTTGGCCAGGCTAGTCTCGAACTCAGGTGACCTGCCTGCCTCAGCCTCCCAAAGTGCTGGGATTACAGGCGTGAGCCACCACATCAGCCATCTTTGTTTCCTTAATTCAACAGTGGGGAACTTCTTTGGTACCAGGGACTGGTTTCTTAGAAGACAGTGTTTCCATGGACGGGGATAAAGCAGGGTCTGGTGGAGGGGGGCATTGGGGATGGTTTCAGGATGATTCAAGCACATTACATTTATTGTGCACTTTATTTCTATTAGTATTACGTTGTAATATATCATGAAATAATCACACAACTTACCACAGTGTAGAATCAGTGGGAGTCCTGAGCTTGTGTTCCTACAACTAGACAGTTTCTTCCAGGGGTGATGGGAGACAGTGACAGATCCTTAGGCATTAGATTCTCATAAGGAGCATGCAACGGAGATCCCTTGAACGCACAGTTCACAATAGGGCTCGTGCTCCTAGCAGAATCTAAAGCTACCGCTGATCTGACAAGAGGCGGAGTTCAGGCGGTAGTGGGAGCGATAGGGAACAGCTGTAAATACAGGAGCTTCACTCCTACTCTGCAGCCCAGCTCCTAACCAACACTTGTCTGTGCCCCAGGGTTGGGGAATCCCTACTTTTTTTTTTTTTTTTTTTTTTTTTTTTTGAGACAGAGTCTCGCTCTGTCTCCAGGCTGCAGCACAGTGGTGCAATCTCAATTCATTACAACCTCCACCTCCCAGGTTCAAGTGATTCTCCTGCCTCAGCCTCCCAAGAGCTGAGATTACAGGTGCATGCCACCACGCCCAGCTAATTTTTGTATTTTTAGTAGAGACAGGGTTTTACCATGTTGACCAGGATGGTCTCCATCTCTTGACCTGGTGATCCACCCACCTCAGCCTTCCAAAGTGCTGGTATTACAGGCATGAGCCAACCCCCGGCCAGAGACACCTACTTTAACTGATCAATATTCTTCATAGATCCTGACATCTCTGCTTCCACATTAGTCTCTGCTTCATTGCCATTACAATTGTAGTTTACACAAGAATTGGTAAAATTTTCCATTTTATAGTATTTTAAGCAAACATATATGCCTTATCTACCCTAGGAAAATTAATAAACCAGATTGTAAGATTTTTAAAAATTTAATGAAGCAAGTGTTTATTCCAATTATCCAATAGATATGGTATTAATATGTCAAATGTTAATATAAATATGAAGAGGAACTCAAAGATTTCTAGAGCTTTTTCTTTCTTTTCGTGCTTTAAAGGTATTATCTCTAAAAAAAAAAAAAAATCTTGCTAAGGTTGTGCTAACCCTGTGTTAGCCTGACAGAGTCCATCTTGCTGAGAGCCAGACAGACTCCACCTTAACCTCCGTCTCACCCCTCCCACCATTTCTCCCTTGAGTGCACATCTGGGTCATGCTACTGTGCTGGGTCATGCTGTGCTTAGAACTATAGAGGCATATAACCATTGTAACCATATCCTGCTTGGCAAGCCCACTCGCTATTGTGAATACGCCCTTGATTGATTGTATGGCAAATACTGAATACCCTCCTTGGTAATCAGCAATCATGGATAATCAACAATCATAAGAACCTCCTTAGTAATCAACAGTCATAAGAACCTCCTGCCTCCTAGTTACCAGCCTCCTTATCTAACTTGCTTGTTCCGCTTCTATAAGTTCTGCTTCCGTAAATTCTGCTTCAGCTAGGCTCCCCCTCCCCTCTCTTAAGCAAGATATAAAAAGGAATCAAACCCCCTCTTCAGGTCTGAGAGATTTTTGAGCGTGACCTGACTCTCAGTCGCTGGCAATAAAGGACTCCTGATTCAATCTCAGTGCATGGCACTTTCCTTACAACTCACTCAGTTACAACAAAAGTGGTAACAGAAAAAAATGTTTTTAAGAAATTTAGCAGAGGCTGGGAGTGGTGGCTCACGCCTGCAATCCCAACACTTTGGGAGGCTGAGTGGGACGGATCACCTGAGGTCAAGAGTTTGAGACCAGCCTAACATGGAGAAACCCTATCTCCACTAAAAATACAAAATTAGCCAGGTGTGGGTGGCACACACCTATAATCCCAGCTATTTGGGAGGCTGAGGCTGGAAAATCACTTGAACCTGGGAGGCAGAGGTAAGCCAAGATCATGCCATTACACTCCAGCCTGGGCAACAAGAGCGAAACTCCATCTGAAAAAAAAAAAAAGTTTAGTTATGAATTTAACCAATGGTCTTGGTTACCAGGAAATGTGATAACAACAACAATTATTTAATAGAGATGGGTTCTCACTATGTTGCCCAGACTGGCCTCAAACTCCTGGCCTCAAGCAATTCTCCTGCCTCAGCCTCCCAAAATGCTGGGATTACAGGTATGAAGCATTGCAACTAACCAAAAATTGTCTTTAAACAACTTAAAAATTGTAATAACTAATATATACTTCTAATGGGAAAAGTTTTAGATAATAATCCTAATAAAGAGGATTCCTTGACTAAATGAAACTTGCTTAACACTTTTGGCTTAGAAATAGCTGTCTTTTCTCAGATTTTACCAATATAAAATTATTTACCATAATTTCTTATTTTAACCAATCTTGAGCTTATTTTCTAATATAAAGCTTAATTAATTTGAGTTTTATGAATTTCCTTTACGGATTTTGCTCATCAAATAAGCTATTTCAGATGATATTATAAAATATTAAAATTATGTATCAAACTAAATTAAATTATAATACATAATTCTTTATAAAAGGGATTATTACAAGGCTTTAAATAATGCAGATTTAATGTGCCAGCATAGATTGAAATTTCCAAGTCCTTAGTTTTAAGACCTTAAGCAGACACTAAATTGAGTTAATTGTGAATTATCTTCATATACCTGAAATTTGTTTTTCAGACAGAGTTTCGCGGTTGCCCAGGCTGGAGTGCAGTGGCACGATCTCAGCTCACTGTAACCTCCGCCTTCTGGGTTCAAGCAATTCTCCTGCCTCAGCCTCCAGAATAGATGGGACTATAGGCCTGCACCACCACACCCAGCTAATTTTTGTATTTTAGTAGAGATGGGGTTTCACCATATAGGCCAGGCTGGTCTTGAACTCCTGGCCTCAAGTGATCCATCCACCTTGGCCTCCCAAAGTGCTGAGATTACAGGCATGAGCCACTGCACCCTGCCCCTGGAAAATTTTTATGCAAGATAAAGATATAAAACATTGGCCACTAAACATCATTTTAATTTATCCTTCTCTCATATTTTTACAAAAATTACAGAATGGGCCAGGTGCAGTGTCTAATACTTCATAGGGCTCTTGAGAGGACTAAGTGAGATGATGGATGTAAGCACTCAATATGTATCTGCTCTTGGTATTTTCTTGTTTCTTTTAGACACTGTCACTCTGTCACCCAGGCTGGAGTGCAGTGGCACTGTCTTGGCTCACTGCAACCTCCACTTTTCAGGTTTAAGCGATGCTTCTGCCTCAGCCTTCCAAGTAGCTGGGACTACAGGTGTGTGCCATTATGCCCGGCTAATTTTTGTTTTTTTAGTAGAGATAGGGTTTTGCCACGTTGGTCAGGCTGGTCTCAAAATTCCTGTCCTCAGAGATTCTCCTACCTCCGTCTCTGAAAGTGCTGGGATTACAGACATGAGTTACCACTCCCAGCCTTAATAATTATTTTTTAAAATATTCTGGCCAAACTGAAACAATCCCTTGCCAAAGACTAACAGGCTGGTAGAAAAACATACAGAGGTTGTTTTCCTGTTTGGAAATATCTTCAATCATCAATAACAATGAAAGCGCACTTTTCCAGCAAATTTTTTTTAAATGTATGCAAAGTACTCACATTAATTTGAAACATTTTGTCCACATCATCCTCAAAGCTCTAAGAAAAAGGCAAGCTAATGATATTTTAAAGTCAGTACTGCCCAGCCTCTAAAGGAACTTACTTCTCCTTGGCTTAAAGTGTTACCACTAGCCTGAATGATAAGGGGATATTTACCCCAAAAATCTCTATAAACCCTCTCTATATGAAATTGTTACTAAAATTCCCTGAAGATTTGGCTTGAGACTTGTACTGAAAGATTCCGCTTTGTACATTTCTGACCTCATTGGATATCATTATTTAACTCATGTATACTTAATTATACATGAGAAGACTTCAGTCTGGATGTACCTTGAAGACATTATGGTAAGTGAAATAAACCAGTTCCAAAAAGGCAAACACTAAAGGATTCTACTGATTGGAGGTTCCTAAGACAGTCAAATTCACAGAAACAAGAAGTAGAATGCTGGTTGCCAAGGGCTGGAGGAAAGAAGGAATGAGAGTTATTGTTCAGTGGGTATGGAGCTTCAATTGGGGAAGATGAAAAATTTCTAGAAATGAATGATGATATCGTTGCAAACAATGTGAATGTACTTAATGCCATTGAATATACACTGAAAAATGGTTAAAACAATACATTTTGGCTGGGCAGGCTCACGCCTGCAATCCCAGCACTTTGAGAAGCCAAGGCAGGTGGATCACGAGGTCAAGGGATCGAGACCATCCTGGTCAACATGGTGAAACCCTGTCTCTACTAAAATGCAAAAATTAGCTGGGTGTGGTGGCGCCTGCCTATAGTCCCAGCCACTTGGGAGGCTGAGGCAGGAGAATCACTTGAACCTGGGAGGCGGAGGTTGCAGTGAGCCGGGATTACACCACCGTACTCTACCCTGGTGACAGAGCAAGACTCCAGCTCAAAAAATAAATAAATAAATAATTTTCATGTTATATATATTTTATAAGAAGAAGAGAAGGGGGAGGAAGAGGAAAGCCAGGAGGAGGAAGAGGAGAAGAACTTAAGTTTCTACAATTTTGTGTCTACCAAGAGGATAGTCTGGAAGAAAAATAATTTTTAAAAAAATTATTTAACTTTGACTTACAAACTTGCTGGAAATCTGACCCTGGAACCCATTTAAAAGCCCCAGAAACAGACCACTGCCAAGGCAGACAACCTCCTGTAAATTCTATGATTTAAGATCCTGTGACTCAAGATGCCATCCAGTGTAGACAAAGTCCTGCCAAGGTCTTTGAATCAAGATTTATGATCAGGATTAGGGATTTACATTTGAACTCAGGTCTCACTATTCATTGCATCTTTTTTTTACATTTTGCCTTTCGTGCTAATCCTTCTGACATCTGAACCACTATCCATTCCCAACTGTTGAATTTGTTTTCTAGACTTCTGAAGTATTTAAAATAAAGCCTGATGTCAAAGTTATCAAAAGGGAGCTAAGATGCTGGAATACACTGGTTTCTAACAAAGATTCTACTCTGGTGAGATGTTTCAAAACCAGAATGTGTGACCCATAATTTACCTCTTATCAACCAAACAACAGTTAAAATACTCAGTTAAGATACACATGTGTGCGCACACAAAGCAGCTTATAGAACTAAACTTGGGAAAACGACTCTCTTTGTTAAGCCTTAAGTTCCCAATGTTTCTCACAATATTTGCTTCCTCCTCCATTGCCTAAAAGACAGGTGCTAACATGTTGCTACACACAACCATTTTGTTATCCTAAATTGACAATTGATAAAACTGTGTCAGGACTATATCGAGAAGAGACTCGGCCGGGTGCAGTGGCTCACGCCTGTAATGTCAGCACTTTGGCCAAAGCAGGAGGATCACCTGAGGTCAGGAGTTTGAGACCAGCCTGGCCAACATGGCAAAACCCGGTCTCTACTAAGAATACAAAAATTAGCCGGCGTGGTGGCATGCGCCTGTCGTCCCAGTTACTGGGGAGGCTGAGGCAGGAGAATCGCTTGAACCTGGGAGATGGAGGTTGCAGTATGCTGAGATCGTGCCACTGTACTCCAGCCTGGGAGATAGAGTTAGACTCTATCTCAAAAAAGAAAGACAGACTGACCCCTCATGGCCAAACCTGTTCCACTTAGAGCTTGTTTGACCAAAATGAAGGAGTTGAGATATTCCTATGAGGAAAGTGGCACAACCCTGGCCCAGCTAAGGACGAGGTGCCCACAGAAGGATCTGACAGACGTTACACTAGAGACCGCATGGCATGCACACCATGAGGAAAATTCCCAAAGCCATCTGGAGAAGCCACAAACCAATGAAATCCTGACTAGAGGTCAGCCTTCTCAAGGACAGAATGTCCAGGCTGACCCCGTTATTAGCTGCCAACTTGCTTTCCAAATGGAGAAGTAGAAGTGTACTGTAATAAGATGTTTAACACTGCATGTGAAGGTGCTTGATGATAGCCTGTTTTAAGTTCAACATGCACAAGGGAAACTCCAGAGCAATCTTTAGTGCAGTGGCATGATCACAACTCACTGCAGCCTTGACCTCTGAACTCAAACAATCCTCTCACCTCATCTCCCGAGTAGCTGGGACTACAGGCCCATTCCAACACACTCAGTTAATTTTTTTTTTTTTTGTAAACATGAGGTCTATGTATCCCAGGCTGGTCTCAAACTCCTGGGCTCAAGCCATCCTCCTGCTTTGACCTCCCAAAGAGCTAAGCTTACCGGTGTGAGCCATTGTACCTAGCATGGTCATTTGTTTCAAAACAGAAGTATTGCTAATAAGTCAATAGTGGAGACACATGGGATCACAAATATTTATTTAGCCCAAAAGTAATCCCACCTGTAATCCCAGCTCTTTTGGGACGCTGAGGCAGGAGGATCATTTGAGGCCAGGAGCTCAAGACGAGCCTGGGAAATATAGTGAGAACTCATCTCAAAAAAAAATTTTTTTTTTAAAGAACTGGGTGTGCTGGCACATGCCTGTAGTCCCAGTGACTCAGGAGGCTGAGGTGGGAGGATCCCCTGAGACCAAGAGTTCAAGGCTGCAGTGAGATATGATCGTACCAGTGCACTCCAGCCTGGGTAACAAGTGAGACCGTCTCTAAAAATAATATTAAAATGCCAAAAATACCAAAATAATAATAATAATGTGACATAAACTAAGGCATATGATGAACTCAGCCCCCTGTACATGAAGTCCAACTAAGAAATATATATATATAATGGAATATTATCTCATCAGATCTGTCAGAGGTTTTCTTTAGACATTCTGACTTTTCTATGCTATTCTAAAATTATATATATCACATCTATTTTTTCTGATTAGTTATAATTGTTTGGCTTTTTGTTTTTAAATTTAGACTCTTAATTCATCTGAAAATATTTTTGCATCTGCTGTGCAATACAGTCATAAGTTTATATTTTTTAAATGGAAATCCAGTTGTCCTGATGCATTTTTTTTCTTTTTTCTTTCTTTTTTGAAACAGAGTTTCGCTCTTGTTACCCAGGCTGGAGTGCAATGGCACGATCTAGGCTCACCACAACCTCCGCCTCCTGGGTTCAAGCAATTCTCCTGCCTCAGCCTCCCAAGTGGCTGGGACTACAGGCACATGCCACCAGGCCCAGCTAATTTTTGTATTTTTAGTAAAGACAGGGTTGCACCATGTTGACCAGGATGGTCTCGATCTCTTGACCTTGCGATCCACCCGCCTTGGACTCCCAAAGTGCTGGGATTATAGATGTGAGCCACTGTGCCCAGACTCATTTTTTTTTTCTTTCGAGAGAGAGTTTCACTCTTTTTGCCCAAGCTGGAGTGTAGTGGTGCCATCTCAGCTCACAGCAACCTCCGCTTCCCACGTTCATGTGATTCTCCTGCCTCAGCCTTCGAAGTAGCTGGGATTGCAGGTAAGCATCACCATGTCCAGATAATTTTTGTATTTTTAGTAGAGACGGGGTTTTGCCATGTTGGCCTGGCTGGTCTCAACTCCTGACCTCAGGCGATGCACCCACCTTGCTCTCCCAAAGTGCTGGGATTACAGGCGTGAGCCACCGTGCCTGGCCCCAATACCATTTTTACTCAAGGGCCATCCTTTCTTCACTGATTGTAAAGGCCCATTTATCATACATTTCCACTCCTGTTTGTACATGGGTCTATTTCTGGGTTCTTTTGATTCCTCTGATGTATTTGACACGTTCCTCTACCAAAAATGCTAATTAGTGTTGCTTTAGAATACAGTTTAGTATCTGTTAGGTCCTCCCTCACTATTATTCCTTTTCAAAACTTTGTTTGTATAATTACCACTTTTTTTTTCCCTTCAGATGAAAATAGAAACTTTTCAAGATCCTCTCCCAAATGCTGCATGGGGATTCTCTTTGAAATTACATAAAATGTATACATTATTTTGAGAAATATTAACCGCTTTATTATAGTAAATCTTTCTGTCTAGAAACATGGTGTGTATCTGTGTTCAGCTCTTGTTTTATGTCCTTCAGCAAAATTGCAAATTTTCTTCATGCAAGTGTTCTGCCTTTCTTGCTTAATTTAGCCTTGGGTAATTTATAGATTTGTTGCTGCTGTAAATTTTTTAAATTTCTATTTCTAACGAGGATGCTATCATAAAGAAAAGTTATTGATCTTTTACTATTCACCTTGTAGCTACGGCTCATTCTAAATTGCCTTTTTATATATAATAGTTTTTTTTAATCTGAGTATCTTGAATTTTTAATTATCAGACAGTGATAGGTGATTGGTGACTGTTTTCCTTCCAGATTTGGAAATAGACCCATGTGCAAATGGTAGAGAAATGTATGATATTTGGAGCATTTACAGTCAGTGAGGAAAGAATGGCCCCTTTAATGAAAATGGCACTGGGACAACTGGGTCTCCATTTTTAAAAATATATAAAGTAGGCCAGGCGTGGTGGCTTCCACCTGTAATCCCAGCACTTTGGGAGGCCAAGGCAGGTGGATCCCCTGAGGTCAGGAGTTTGAGACCAGCCTCAGTAACATGGTGAAACCCCGTCTCTATTAAAAATACAAAAAATTAGCCGGGCATGGTGGTGTGTGCCTGTAATCCCAGCTCCTTGGGAGGCTGAGGCAGGAGAATCACTTGAACCTGGGAGGCAGAGATTGCAGTGAGCTGAGATCATGCCACTGCACTCCAGCCTAGGCAACAGAGTGAGACTATGTCTCAAAATAAAATAAAATAAAAAATAAAGTTATGACTATTTGTACAGCAGATACAAAAATACTTTCAGATGAATTAAAGGTCTAAATGTAAAAACAAAAGGCCAAACAATTGAAGCTAACCACTGAAATGTCTGCCCCTGGCCAGCCACATAGTCAGCCCTTGCTGAGAAGTCAGCCCATGTTTGCTCATCCTGCCTGTCCGCAAAACTTCACAAACCCCCAACTCCATGGCTGTGTGCTGCCCTCCAGAAGGATACCTTGAAGACAATAAGCAGGACAGAGCATAGGTTCCCACATCTCTTGCCTGAATCACTGTATTTTTAGAAAAGATAAGTTCAACAATCCTAGCACTTGCATTTTCCTGTACGTAAGATAACATCTGACAGGATTAATGATTATGCCTCAGTCATCTATAACCAGATGTACTCTTGCACCCAAACTTTGATGAGATGTTGCTCTAATGTAACGTCTGAGCACATTTAACTTCACTTGTGAACGCATACAGAACCTCTATCACTTGATATATAAGCTGCAGACTAAAATATGGCTTTGACAGTCTAACAGAAACTCTGAAAGACTCTCCCAGGTTGCAATGCTCAGTAACTCTGAATAAAATGATAACTTTAATTCTTCAAAAGTCTGATTTTTCTTTAGTTGACAAGTGTAATAGGGGAAAAAAGGAAATTTAGATTCAAACTATTTTTATTTTACATACACACACAGAGAGCAGAATGTTTACAGTGTTGTTTAAAAATTGGAAAAATGTTAAAAATTTACTTTACTAGGCCTGGTACAGTGGCTCATGCCTGTAATCCCAGCACTTTGGGAGGCCGAGGCAGGCAGATCACAAGGTCAGGAGTTCAAGACCGTCCAACATGGTGAAATCTCGTCTCTTAAAAAAAAAAAAAGAAAATTTACTTTACTGATGTTTAAGGTCAAAGCTATATCCAGAAGCAAATATAAAGAAATATAAACATAATGAAAGGAGGTATTCAGGAAAAAAAATATATATATAAAATTAAAGCAGATTCTATGGGACAGGCACAACACAGGAGCTTAAACTTTGATAAGAAAAAGGCTAATAATTTTAAATTGACTAGGCACAGTGGCTCATGCTTGTAACCCCAGCATTTTAGGAGGCCAAGAGAGGAGGATCTCTTGAGGTCAAGAGTTTGAGACTAGCTCTGACAACATAGTGAGATCCCACCTCTACACACACACACACACACACACACACACACACACACACACACATTTTTTAAAATTTTATTATGTTAAATAAGATAAATGTACATAAATTTATACCAGTAAACAATATTATATCAACTACAGGCAATCATCCCTTTACATGGTAGTGTGGGACTGCAAAAAAAGACTGTGCAAACTAAAACCATGCAAAATAGTCACAATAATCAATGGAGAAAGTTACAATTGTCTGTGATGCTTAAATTGTTGTCAAAACATTGAAAACTTTCTTACTCTTGATTATAAATGTATAGTAAAATGGGAAAAAAGTACAACTAATATTTATTTAGCATACTATAAAATTTTAGAAACACTGAAAATTAAACTGTTTTATTTCTTTGTAAAAAACATATCAAAATAGTCTGAAAGGTTTTTGCCTTTTTCTCATGTAATTTATGGCTTGTCATACTCTTTCCTAAGTTGGAACCAGATACCAACATTTTACCCTTTGTGCTTTCAAGGTCATAAAATATCTCTGAGAGTCCCTTTAATGCAAAAGTTTCTGCAGCTGTCACTTCCTCTGGAACATCTTCATCCTTTTCCTCACAAATATTTTTTCTCATTTATGTCAATAAAGTCACCTTCACCAAATGCCTCTGACTGCCTGGTGTAGTGTCTCTTGAATTCAACATTCTGTCAACAGTTTTATCTATAATTCCATTTATGTTGGACTCAAATTTCACTTCTAGCATTATCATTCATGGTTTTTTTTCTGCATTCATCTTTACTAAGTCCCTATTTCAATTATTCACTTCTGTGGAATGTTGGTGGGTTCATCACCCATAGACAAAGAAGCAACACAACTACATGCTTTGCTGCCTGTGTGTGAATGGAAGAACAGGTGCACAGTGACCATAACACAACCCAAGTGTCCCTATATGGATGAATGGATAAATAAAATATGGTATAGTCATACAATAAAATATTAATTAGCCATAAAAAGGAATGAAGTTGGGTACACATTGCAATATAGATGAACCTTGAAAACATTATGCTAAGACACCAGTCACAAAGACTACACATTGGATGATTCCATTAACATGAAATATTTAGAATAGGCAAACCCATAAAGACAGAAAGTAGGTTCATGGTAGCCTAGTGTAGAGAGATTCAGGGAAATGGGGAGTGACTGCTAATTAGTATGAGATTTATTTGGGAAGTGATTAAAATGTTCTAAAATGTATAATGATAATGGTCGCACAACTCCATGTAACTAAAAATCATTGAATTGTACACTTTAAATGGGTGAATTATAAAGCATATGAATTATATCTTGATGAAGTTGGCATTTAAAAAATCTTATTACCCATTTAGTTTAAATGTTCATGGGAGAGAAGGCAGATAACACCTTAGGACACTGTTCAATGCTCAAGGAAAAAAAAGATCAATTATGATAAATCATCTCAGTGAAACAGAAATTATCTGATTACAATTAGAAATTATAACTACAAAGATTAAAGCCAGGCACGGTGGTTCACAGTTGTAATCCCAGGACTTTGGGAAATTGAGGTGAGTAGATCACTTGAGGCCAGGAGTTAGACACTAGCCTGGCCAACATGGCAAAACCCTGTCTCTACTAAAAATTTGCCAGGTGTGGTAGTGTGCACCTGTATTCTCAGCTACTCAGGAGGCTGGGGTGGAAGGCCTGTTTGAGCCCAGGAGGTGGAGGCTGCAATGAACTGAGATCGTGCCACTGCACCCCAGCCTGGGCAACAGAGTTAGACCCTATCTCAAAAAAAAAAAAAAACCATAAAGATTAAAACATGGAAAAGGTGCATATAGTATAATGTTAAGTGAAAAAAGTCGAGTGCACCACTGTACATGCACCACAAATTCTAAAGTATTCCTTGGAATGCAGTTTAATATTGTCATGTTTGCTCTGCCATCACAGGGCCTGCAGCTACTAAATATAGTGGGCACTCACTCTTTCTTTCTCATCTCCCCAAATGAAATGATTTGAAACCATGCTATAAAGAATTATCCTACATGTACTGAAATTCCACTGGACATTGGTTCTACATACATATAAACACACACACAGCCATTCTATTTAAAAGCTGTAAATGCAAATTTTTATATCAGGGTCTCTGGTTATTTTCAGGCTAAAAACACTCCATCTTAAAACAGGATAGTATTCAGAGCTTGGGTAGATTCTGGAAGCAACCTATGCCAGAATGCAGCTGGCACCTACGCAGACCAGTCCAGTAGGCAGAAAGAGAAAACAAAATGTTGCTTGCTGGAACAAACTTAAAGAAAAAAAATTTGGAGTCTTTTATACAGGCCAACTTGGATTTAAATCTGTTCTAAAGTTCATCAACCATGTGACCTTTAGCGCTACTTAATTTACCTCTCTGTCTCTGAGCTTCAGCTTTCCCCCTGGTAAAATGGAAATCATATCTGCCTCAAAAAGTTTCTGTAAAAACTGGGAAAATTAGAGAAAAGCGGCTAGCATAGTACTACCTTCAGAGTAGAGGCTCAGTAAATGGTAGACATGTGAAAAGAGGTACAGCTGTGGTTTAGGTAGTAGGTATAATAGTATTTTTTGGTAATGATTAACTCACTTGTGATTTTTGGTAATCACGGGTGAGTTAATCATTAAAGAGCCGAGGGCCAAATGTCAAGTGGTTAGGTCAGGAGAACAAAACTAGAAGTGTAGTCAAGAGATCACCAAGCAAACAAAACAAACATAAAAAATCAAACAGAGGAGGTCATGGTCCCTCTGATGCATTCAGGAATGAAGAAACAGAAAAGAAAATCAAGTGTGCAAGAATCAAAGCAGGGCTTTCTCCAGGAGAACGAGGCTGCACCTGAAGCTGCTTCCACCAGCACACGTGATTTCTTTTGCCAATCAACATCCTCATCTCAAGGCTTCAAGGGATCCTGGCCGATCCCAGGATTTTGTTCTTGTAGAACTAAGTTTCTTTATCTATGCCAGCTCATTCTATCTCCTACATATTCTGTGAATTCTGTATGCCTGTATTAGCAGCTAATGGTATTTCCACCTGGACAGAGGGAGACTAGACATTCCCTGCACTGATTTGTCTACTGAGACTGGGTCAATTATCTTCAAAAAGGTATTTACTTTTTGAAGGATGCCTTGAGCACAGGACTTTGAGGCCACCCTGGGCAACATAGTGAGAACTTATCTCAACAAAAGATAAAAATTAAAAAGTTATTTGACTAGGTCCCTGACATTATCAAGTCTAGTGATTTTCAGACTTTATAGCAACAGAACCCATTTTGAAAGAAAAGGAACTGTATTTGGGACCCCAGTAAGAAAAAAAAACAAAAAACCTATTCTCAATTGACATAATGCATATTATAAATTCAAATTTATAATATTTACAATTTACCATAGAGTGTGTTAATTAGAATGAGGCTGTTTTGAAGAACCCCAAAATTAAAAATGACACCGAAATGTTATAGCAATCTCTAGAGCAAATTTATTTATTTATTTTATGTATTTTATTTGTTTATTTTTTTGAGACAGAGTTTCACTCTTGTCGCTCAGGCTGGAGTGCTATGGTGTGATCTCAGCTCACTGAAACTTCTGCCTCCCAAGTTCAAGTGATTTTCCTGCCTCAGCCTCCAGAGTAGCTGGAATTACAGGCACCCACCACCACACCTGGCTAAGTTTTATATTATTAGTAGAGATGGGTTTTCACCATGTTGGCCCATCTGGTCTTGAACACCTGACCTCAGGTGATCGGCTCGCCTTGGCCTCTCAAAGTGCTGGGATTACGGGCGGGCATGAGCCACTGCACCCGGCCAATTTATTTTTTTTTAACTTTTTATTTATTTATTTTTTTCGAGATAGAGTCTTGCTCTGTCACCCAGGCTGGAGTATAGTGACATGATCTTGGCTCACTGTAGCCTTGACTTCCTGGGCTCAAGTGATCCTCTTACCTCAGGCCCCAAGTAGCTGGGACTACAAGTGCATGCCACCATGCTCAGCTAATTTTTTCTTTCTTTTTTTAATTGCACAGTACTAAAAGTCCTGACAATATTCAGGAACTGTTGTAAAGAGAAAAGCTATTCTTTTTCTTATTTTTAAAACTATTTGAATTAGTCAGGCGTGATAGCACGTGCCTTTAATCCCAGCTACTCAGGAGACTAAGGCAGGTGAATTGCTTGAATCTGGGAGTTGGAGGTTGCAGTGAGCCGAGATCGCACCACTGTGCTCCACCTGGGTGACAGACAAGACACTGTCTCAAAAAAATAACAATAATTAAAAAAAAAAACATTTATTACATCGATAATTATTTCCCCAGCAGTGGTAAAAATGACATCAAAATAACACATTTTGCAAGCTCAGATTATTAATACAAAATCAGTTACTAGCTTTTTAATAGCTGTAGAAATTGGAGAAAAGGATAACATGAAATGTTTATCTTAAAGTTGAATCACCAGCAATATTCAACCCTACTTGATATTTTTATCATAAATATAAAAATCAAACATGAAGTTTGCAAAACACAATAGGGCCAAAATTCTTATATCACATTATCATAACACAGCATATTGTATATTTAGTCACTACTGTGTAATAACTACCCAATCACTGTGAACATTCTCAAGAAGTCTCAAATGAGTGTCCAATCTCTGTCTTATTATTATGAATTCAGAACAGATTTCTTTCCATTTAGCCATTTTATACAATGTAACATATATACGGATTTAAATATATAAATTTACATGTTATTTATATATAAGCAAAAAATGTGGACACAATTCAACATTAAAATAAGTTCATACCACTGTTTTTGCCATACGGCACTTTTAGAAGGAGATAAATGTTCTAAAGACGATAGATGCCTGATAATTGACATATCATGTTCTGCAATCATCGTGCCCAGCATTTTGAGTTTGTTGCTGTTGCAATATTGTATGACCTATCAGATTTGGATAACAAATTTGTCCTGAAAAGAGAACAAAAGATTGATCTTTGAAAATGAATTATCTATATAGCAGTGTTTCTGTGGGAAAATTGGAATGATTGTTTTAAAAGTGATTCTTTTTCCTTTCCCGAAATGAACCTCTACCTTAAGTCATGAGGGTGTAAGCTCCCAAATCTTCTATGGATGAATAAAACAATGCAAACATTGCTGTACATTCAAGGCCAGTAGTAATTCAGAAGAACTATGGCCATAGCTCTATCTCCAATCTAGGACACCCGGACCTGCTTTTTCAGGCTGAGAACACCAGGTGGCATATGGTGGCTGAATCAGAGCCTTGGTAACCATGGCAACCAACTACCCTTCCAGCTCTGCAGCTGCCATCTTTTATCCAAAGCAGTGTTCTGTGCACACTGGGGGTTTTGCTTTGAAATGGTGGTGCTATGTGCTTTTCATTTTTCATACAGTCAGGGTTCCTACTTCTGGAAGGGGAATTCAGGTGCCAGAGATAGATAAATACTTCAGGTCAGTTGCATTCATTTTCTTTTCTGTGCATTATTTATTGTGTCTACATAAAGTCGTCTGCAAATGATACTTGAGAGGGCCACACCTTTCACAGCAGGCTTTCTCTAGGGAGGCTAGACTTCACTGAAGGGAAATGAATGATGGAGTGAATGAGTCCTCCCCTGACCAAGGTTAAGAACAAACATGAGTTCCCAGCTCAGTGCTTGAATTGGTTATAGGTACAATGACCCTGAGATCTGCCTGTACCCTAAGGGATGTCTGCTAGAAATATCACTGATCTATAGACAGAAGACATCTGTTCACCGACCCACTGGGAGGATGTCATTGACATAAATAGTACCTTCTCACAAAATTTATTTTGTATCTGCGATGCAATAATATACCAAATATTTATAAATTGGAAACTAGCCATTTCCATTTTTATCAGTCAAAAATGATGAGATTTTCTAAGTTAATTGTCAGGCATTGCCCCTGGTGTTTGGCATTATACCACTCACCCAGCTGCCAAAAGCCATTTTCTTTGCTACTAGGAAGAAAGCTAAAATGAGTAATGTTATCCAACTTCCCTAAATTCCAAAAAGGCTTGGGACTTGAAGTGGGATTCATTTATAAACACATCTATTTAAGTCTCGTGTTTTTTCTCACTGTTACGGGGACTATATCATAAATGTCCATTCTTTCGATGAAAGGTCCTTCTCATAGGATGATAATTCTATTAAAAATTCATTATATTATGTCAAATGAAAAATGAAAAATTCACATTGTGTATGTAATATAATAATAGCAAAGGATAAAAGAGAAGAATTTCTGCTTGGAAAATGACTGAAAAGAAATACAATGAATATTAACAACTGCGAGATTTTGAATGGATTTTTTTTTCTCTTTCCACATTTATAGGCTTTCTACTTTTTTTTTTTTTTGAGATGGAGTCTCACTCTGCCACCCAGGCTGGAGTGCAGGGGCGTGATTTCGGCTCACTGCAACCTCCGCCTCTTGGGTTCAAGCGATTCTCCTGCCTCAGCCTCCCAAGTAGCTGGGATTACAGGCACACACCACCAATCCCAGGTAATTTTTGTATTTTTAGTAGAGACAGGGTTTCACCATATTGGCCAAGCTGGTCTCGAACTCCTGACCTCGTGATCCACCCTCCTCAGCCTCCCAAAGTGCTGGGATTACAGACATGAGCCACCACACCCAGCCACTTTCTACTTCTTAATCAGAACTTATTATTATGTCATAAACTTATGAAAACATTCAAATTTGCATTTTAGAATGTTTTGATTTTCCTATAGCAATTTCATTGTTTTTCACTTATCATATTACAAATGTAAAACTTTTAACATTCTATTTGAAGGAATCATCTGAAATCATGAACTTCTCAAAGTATTTTAATTCATTTAAATTGTTAAATAAGTTGCAAGATGCTTCCTTTAATAGGAAGAAAACTTTTTCAAAATCTATAAATAAGAAACTATTATTAAAACAATTTTTATCTGGCATTCTCTGTGAATTAAAGTATTATTTAAGAGTATCAGAAAGGGAGTATTACATTTAACTTCAAGTCAAACCCAGTTTCCGGTGATTTTATAAAAATATCTATTGACACAAGGGATTTTATATCTATATCTACATATAGATATAGATACAGATAGATATATATTCATTGAGAAAGCTGCTTATAATTTGAGAAAATTAGTCATGGAGTTTTCACACATTTACTGGTTTTATACTACCACATGTCTTCCTCCCGCTTCTCTTTTGCATCTTTAGCTTAAAAAGGGGAAAGAAAAGGAGGAGGAGGAAGTGGAGAAGGAGGAGGAGAAAAGGATTTGAGGAAATTGAGTCAGTTCTAGAACAGGAGACTCAGGTAACCCATGCAAGCTAATCCTTTGGGACCACTTTATAAATGATTGTCCATTGTTGACTGACAAGAGCTTGCGTCACTGACTGGTAAAGGATTGAGGAGGGTCGCTGATGAAAGCACCCAGCTCACTCTCCTCCAGGGAAGTTCCACCATGGTGACCCCAGCATTCAACACCACACTCGGCATAGTGAATTTCTGTAGGGCCATTAAGAACTACGTTCAAGAAACATACTCAATAATATGAAAACACGTTCAAATTACGTCATTAGGTATGAGAAAAATTATGATATTGAGATCGATGACAGTCAAACCTTCAATGAGGTTCTCCATGATTAAGAACTATCATCTCTATCATCATTTAATTAGCTCAAGTATAAGTATTTTCTTATTTTTTCTTACACATTGCAAATATTTTCTGACAAATTGTTGTGTGTGTGTTGGAGGGTGGGATGGTGGTGGGCTGTAGAGATGGGGTCTCACTGTGTTGCCTAGGCTGGTCTTGAGCTCCTGGACTCAAGAGATCCTCTTGCCTCGGCCTCTCAAAGCACTGGGATTACAGGTGCGAGCCACTCCACCCTGCAAAACTGTAGCGTTTTAACATTTTGTTTGTTTTCTTTTTAACATTTTTAATGGTATATTTTGTCACTGTTTAGTATTTTGCTTTATCTAATTAAGTCACTCAATCAATCTTTTCTTTTTTAATGCTGGGTTAAAAACTCAGGACATGCCATCCCAAAATGTGAAACCTTGGCATTTGCAAAGACAGCAGAAGCAGGAAGGTCACTCTCACTAACTCCCCCACAATGCCCTACTCCCCTGAAACAGATCATAAAACCTAGGGAGGATTTCCTGACTGTCCCCTCAAGTAGGTCTTATGACCTTCGTGTGAGAGGTGCCTTCTCTAAACCCAGAATAGGAACATCCTCATTTCTGAAGATACTGGGAAAAAGAAGAGTTTGAACAAATAGGGCTTGCTAAGTTCTCTCCAGTTCATTACCATTATGTCTCCCCAATGCACCACAATGTAGCAGTCTCTCGTTTGAGGTATTACTCTGAGTTCTTTGTCTCACAACCGTAACAGTTAAGGAGCACGTTCACCAAGGGTGAGGTTGGAGCGGAAATTTAATAAGCAAAAGAAGACCATCCTGACCAACATGGTGAAACCCCATCTCTACTAAAAATACAAAAATTAGCTGAGCTTGGTGGCGTGTGCCTATAATCCCAGCTACTTGGGAAGCTAAGGCAGGAGAATCACTTGAGCCTCAGAGGTAGAGGTTGCAGTGAGCCAAGATTGCACCACTACACTCCAGCCCGGGTGACAGAGCGAGACTCCATCTCAAAATAATAGTAATAATAATAAGCAAAAGAAGAAAGCTCTTACCACAGAGAGGGGGCCCAAAATAGGGTTACCATTTTTACAGTTGAATGCAAAGGCTTTTATAAGAAACCCATTAGAGCTGGGTATCTCATTTGCATGAGATTTGAATTTCTGGTAGCTCCACCCCATCCTCCTAATGTGCACACGAGCCCTTAGCTTGAGTTACTCCATATTGCTTTGTTCTCCTTTGCTGCACATGTGTCAGGGACAGAATTTTCCATTGTGGGCATGTCTGGGCAAGTCAGCTGTGTAGTCTTTCTTGGTCCGTGGGGCTGTGGGCATGTCTTAGGCAAGCCTCCCTGTGCAAATTCCCTTATCTGTGCCTGCGGCTTGGTTTTTCAGGGTGTTCTTCTGTTTGAAAGAATTCAACCAAGGACCCACCCTAACTACCCATCTGACCAGTTTCTTCCTTCCTCGTCTCTCAATTACATCGTTCTCCCTTTGTTCAATCATATTTCTTCATCAAACCTAGCATAAAGAATACACAAATTTATTCATTGGGGGAGGTCTTCATCTCCTGATGAAGACTTCCGTGCCACATATAACGTAGAGTAAATAAATGTGTATGATTTTCTCTTGGGAATCTGTATTTTCTTTTTTTTTTTTTTTAAGACGGGGTTTCACCATGTTGGTCAGGCTGGTCTTAACTCCTAACCTGAGGTGATCCACCCGCCCTGGCCTCCAAAGTGCTTGGATTAACAGGCATGAGCCACCATGCCTGATGTGGGAATCTGTATTTTCTTATAGGGGCCTCAGCCATGAACCTAGAGATTAGTGAGCAAAAGGTATTTTTTTGCCTGGAGCAGTGGCTCACACCTGTAATCCCAGCACTTTGGGAGGCCAACGCAGGCAGGTATTCTGAGGTCTGGAGTTTGAAACCAGCCTGGCTAACACGGCAAAACCCCGTCTCTACTAAAAATATAAAAATTAGCCAGGCATGGTGACGGGCACCTGTAATCCCAGCTACTCAGGAGGCTGAGGTGGGAGAATCAGTTGAACCTGGGAGCGGAGGTTGCAGTGAGCAGAGGTGGTACCATTGCGCTCCAGCCCAGGAAACAAGAATGAAACCCCATCTCAAAAAAAAAAAAAAGCAAGGTATTTTTTTTCTCAAGTGTTTCTTGCTTGAGATGACTTTTTTATCCCCAAGATTAAAATATTATCTGTTTCTTCTATGATTTTTATGGTGTCTATAGCTATTTATTTAATCTATCCAGAATGTACTTTTGTATATCCTGAAAGGTAGAGTTAATTTTGCAAAAAGGAAAAAGCTACTTGCTACTTTTACTATCATTATAATCATTATTATTTTGTTTTTCTTTTTTTCTTTCTTTCTGGTGTTTTCTTTTCTTTCTTTTCTTTTCTTTTTTTTTTTGAGACAGGGTCTCACTCTGCTGCCCAGGCTAGAATGCAGTGGTGCAATCTGGGCTCACTAAAACCTCCGCCTCCCAGGTTCAAGTGATCCTCCCACCTCAGCTTCCCAAGTAGCTGGGACTACAGGCCTGTGCCACCATAATTATTATTTTATTAGACCCTCTCTGGATCTTATTCCTTCTCTAATAACTCTGCCAAATTCTCTGAATCATTTAAATCCTAGCTGGTGCAAAGAAGAAATAATTTCAAAAAGAAGAAATAATTTTTAATACACGTGCAAATAATATATATATGCATCTAGCTACCTGCATGCATTTGTGGGTCAAAAGCCATGAATCATATAAAGAAGTAGCTGTGGCCGGGCATGATGGCTCATCTCTGTAATCCTAGAACTTTGGGAGGCCGAGGCGGGTAGATCACCTGAGGTCTAGAATTTCAAGCCTGGGAGGTAATTCAAAGTGAATAGACAGGCTAGCTGGACTTTTACACCTCATTTATGCAAAGGCAAGAGTATCCATAAAACATTTTAATGCAATCCACATAAATTGAATTTATTTTACCAGTAAAAAATCTTTGCTAACATTCCTTATGCTAATTAACAAAGCTCCTGGGACTGATATGAGATAAAGATGACTGGAACCATAATCCAGTCCTTCTGGAATGTGGCTTCTGAACTGAGAATTTCTTTTCTTTTTTTTCTTTTTGAGATGGAGTCTCACTCTGTTGCTGAGGCTGGAGTGCAGTGGCGCAATCCTGGCTCACTGCAATCTCTGCCTCCCAGGTTCAAGCGATTCTCCTGCCTCAGCCTCCCAAGTAGCTGAAATTACAGGTATGCACCAAAATGCCCAGCTAATTTTTTTGAATTTTTAGTAGAGATGGGGTTTCACCATGTTGGCCAGGTTGGTCTTGAACTCTTAACCTCAAGTGATCTACCTGCCTCAGCCTCCCAAAGTGCTGGGATTTCAGGCATGAGTCACCACGCCCAGCCTGAATTGACAATTTCAAATGTTAACCTACCATCATCCCTGGAGTATGTTTTTCCTGAAAAAGTTCAGAAATATCACCCCAAAATATGCAGCATTGGTATGCTGATTATTTCAAACTGCAGTCATTTGGGAAATGGCAAATGCACAGAGGGACTTTTCCTGAATTTCCCTTATCTGATTAAGTGCAGATTCTCCAGAAGGAAGTCAATTGTCATGAAAATGCTTCCTGGGGACTTTTATCTATCAGTGAAGATTAACACACAACAGAAGTCAAACCTAGAAGAAGCTGGAGGTTAGCACCTCCAACAGACAGCATATAACCTATTCTTCTGAAGTCCGATTCCTATTTTTCATAATCATTTACTCTCCCTAGGTTGTCTACATACTCCCCTTCCCTCTCTCCTGTGAAGGGGATATAAAAGCTTTTAGGTCTCATAGAGTTATTGGACAGTTTCTTCCATTTGATGCCCTTCTGCATGTCAATAAAATGTATATATATTTTTTCTCCTGTTAATCTATTGCCAGCTTATTTCACCAGACTTTCAGCCTAAATCTTCAGAAGGGGAGAGAACTTCCTTCACTCATGTTTCCCAATTATGTAACCCTCTGATGGGTTCTTCCTGCCTGCTGCACACACAATATCAACTCACTGAGACCATGTCATTGCAGTAAAGAAAGAGTTTGATTGACATAAGGCCGGCCACACCACCTAGGAGACTGTTAGCACTCAACTCAATCTCCCTAAAGGCTCAAAGGTTAGGGGTTGTTCCAAGATCTTTTGATGAGCAGAGGCCTAGGGTAGGGGCATGTTGATCGGTTGGGTCAGAGATGAAATCACGGGGAATCAAAGCTACCCTCTTGTGCTGAGTCAGTGCCTGGGTGGGGACCACAGGATTGGTTAGCAGGTCCAGGTGTGGCCATCCATTGTTAGAAATGCAAAAACCTGAAAAGACATCTCAGAAGGGCAGTCTTAGGTTCTATAACAGTGATGTTATCTGCAAGAGTAACTGGGGAAGATGCAAATCTTATGACCTCCAGAATAATGGCTGGTAATTATTTAGAATTCAAGCCCTTCTCATCCTCCTAACTTTGTGTCCTTTCATTAGTTTTACAAGAACCATTTAGTTTTGGGGAGGGGTTATTATCATTTAAACTATAAACTAAATTTCTCCCAAAGTTATCTTGGCCAAAGCCCATGAATAAGCAAAGATAGCCAGCCCTGTGAGGCTAGAAGCAAGATAGAGTCCGCCATGTTCCATTTCTGTGTCATACTTTTGCAAAGCTAGTTTCAATCAGGGCTCTTCAAATGCCCAACTATTCCTAAGTAAAGAATAAAAGTAACTAGAACCTGTCATACCACACTATCCATGCTGAAGCATTTTAAAGTAAACGTAAAGATAATTTAATGACAGACACCTTCATTTTTCTTATGGTGATTTCTCTGGGATATTGCTTTGTATTTCCCTGTCTGACTTGTGGCAACATTCATACTTCTGTAATTATAAAAGGCGAGACTCACTACTTGACTTTAAGAGGAACATTTGAGGCCAGGCACAGTGGCTCACACCTGAAATCCCATTACTTTGGGAGGCCGAGGTGGTTGGATCACCTGAGGTGGGGAGTTCAAGACCAGCCTGGCCAACATGGTGAAACCCCATCTCTACTAAAAATACAATAGTTAGTCAGGTGTGATGGTGCATGCCTGAAATCCCAGCTACTCTGGAGGCTGAGGAAGGAGAATCGCTTGAATCTGGGAAGTGGAGGTCGCAGTGAGCCAAGATCGTGCCACTGCACTCCAGCCTGGGTGACAGAGTCAGACTCCTTCTCAAAAAAACAGGGCCTGGGGATTGCTAGGGGAGCCCAAATCCACTTTTGTCTTAATATCAGCCATTATGAATAACAAACATCCTCTTCTCAACACAGTCTGTGATTCCCATGGGGAGGCTGGATGTTGGGAAAGCTGCCTCTCTGTTTGGCTTATTTTTTGGCTTATCAGAATCTTCTCAAGGAAAGGCCTCTCCTGTTCTTTCTCCTAGGAGGGAAAATTACTAGTCATCTTCCCAAATGTAGCACTCTTAGATTGCATTCCCTTAAGGATTTCTCTATAACTTCTGTATTTTCTCACCCTGTTGACCTTAATCAGTAACAAAGGTTTTTATATTACTACTACTGCATTGCCCCCGACCTCAAGTTTAGAAACTCCTTAGCTCCCTTGCCTCTGGGCAGGTCTGTCTATTGCATTGCACAAAAGAAGAAGAAAGAAAGAGTAGAGAAAGGAATGTCTAGCCCTAAGCTTTCTTTTGCATCTGTATGCTTGGTGGCCTCGGAATCCCCGAAGCAGTCAAAGGTAAATAAGCCTTTGGTCTATTCTTCCTTTGTTCTCTGAACTGAGACTTTACTCCTGAGGAGATTTTCTTCTCAGATTAGACTTGGAGAGCTCTTTTTTTCTCCTTTGCTTAGATGATTTGAACTGATAATTTGCATCTACAAAGGGAACTAAGAAATATTGAATGACTGACACTCGCACAGAAGACTCAGTGGAGGCGCTCCATTCTGTAATCTCAGCTCTACTCCAGGAGACCTCCAAAACAAATGGAAACCCAAAAGCAACATTTTCAGGTCCAAGTTTATTTTAATATTGTCTCCGGATAGCTCTGTCTATAATTAAACAGGTTTTAAGTCATTGGCCTTAAAACTAGCACTCCTCTCCTCCAGATGAAAAAAAAAATAGATAATTTTAACAAAAATAAATAAGACATAGGATTTTTAAAAATTAACTCCCTATTGCAAACAAAAGAACAATGTAGTAAAGGCTCAAGCGAAAATCTCACCCCACTCCACCCCCAACACAGTTTCTCCATAAAGCAGAGAATTTTTTTGTAACAAAATATATATACAGCTTATTCTCAGTGAGGTAAAGGAAAGCATTACTTTTCTTTGTTAAACCAGAATAGACTTTCCTAAGAGAAATAATGCGACAAAACTCACTGCAACTGAAATAAAACCCATAAAATGAAGAGATGACAAAGATGAAAGGAAAGGAAGCATCACCAAGGAAATCAGAACAAATGGAACAGAAGCAAAATCAAAGTTGTCAGACCCCTGCCAAAAAAAAAAAAAATCCTATCAAAAGAAAACAGATAATGGATTGTGAAAGATCACCATACGGTGGGGGAGGGGGACGTGAACAAAGAACAGTGCTCACACATACCTTGGGAATAGTTTTAAATTCCAAACACAAAGGCAGCAGGGACCCTGCAGATGTGAATAAGCCAGCAGCTTTCTACTGAAGAATTTATGAGGTTCTCTTAGCCCCTTCATCTAGCACCTAATAACAGTGCGACCTTTGCCTGAAAACCACCCTGCCTCCCTCAAGCACAGCCATCAAACACATTATAAAAGGAGAGCTTCAGGCTTCAGGAAACACCAGATAATGACAGAATTCTGTGGCAATCAGAAAGTATTAGCTTTGATTTCATCAGGCTGACAATACCAATAGACATGTAAGTTACAGTTGTATTCAGTAAGAAGCTTGACGAAATTCAAAATCCAGGGCTGGCCATTCTCTTTCTCATTGCAGTTGAGAGTTGGCCAGAGGACATTTGCCTTCTGGTGATAATCATGTCTTTAAAAAAGAACGAGGTAAGACAAAAATGTTTCCAACTGAATATATATGTTTGCCTCGCTCGTCTAGAAATTTCACTAAGAATAATAGTAAAGTAGTATGAGTCATAAGCCCAAAAGGGCAAAGAGAATAGGAACCTGTAGGACAAAAGGTGTCAACCCAAAATTGAGCGGGAATGAAGAGGAAAGCTTAGCAACTGGTCTATCAGGCCAGAGAGCACTGTTAAAATAATTTAATAGGAGGCAATGAGACGGGGTGGCTCTGAAGTTCTGGGTTTCTACATAAGCAAACCAAAACCTAACTCAAATACAACTGTTTGTGTGTTTGTCTATCTGTGTTTTTGTTTATTTATTTGTTTAATTAGAGACAAGAGTCTCACTATGTTGCCCAAGTTGGTCTTGAACTCCGGGACTTGAGTGATTCTCCACATTCAGCCTCCCAAGTCGCTGGGACTACCGGCGTAAGCCACTGCACTGGGCTCTCTTTTGTAAGTGACTAGCTTAAAGGAAATGAAACTGAAGCTTAACCACTCTGAAACTGCCAACTAACCTCGAACTGGGATGATCCAAATATGGCTACTGCTCCACTTTTACCTAGCAAATATTTTCTTTCCCTAGTTCCACATTTACCTTTTTTTTTTTTTTGAGACAGAGTCTCGCTCTGTCACCAGGCGCCAGACTGGAGTGCAGTGGCGCAATCTTGGCTCACTGCAACCTCCATCTCCCGGATTCAAGCAATTCTCCTGCCTCAGCTTCCCGGGTAGCTGGGACTACAGGCACACGGCACCATGCTCAGCTAACTTTTTTTTTGTATTTATAGTAGAGATGGGGTTTCACCATGTTGGCCAGGATGGTCTCGATCTCTAGACCTTGTGATCCGCCCACCTCGGCCTCCGAAAGTGCTGGGATTACAGGCTTGAGCCACCGCGCCCGGCTCCACATTTACCTCATATGGACCTTTCACTCCTGCACCTTCTGTCTGGCGCTATGGTCTAAAGCTATCCAACTCATGCACTGCTGTTTGTTCAAATAAACTCTCTAAAATTTCAGTGTGACAACCAGGTACAATGGCTCATGCCTGTAATCCCAGCACTTTGGAGGCAAAGGCAGCGGATCACCTGAAGTCAGGAGTTCAAGACCAGCCCGGCCAATATGTTGAAACCTCGTCTCTTCTAAAAATACAACAATTAGCCAGGTGTGGTGACGCACACCTGTAATCCCAGCTATGCAGGAGGTTGGGGCACAAGAATCACTTGAACCGGGGAGGTTGCTGTGAGCTCAGATGGCACCACTGCACTCCAGCCTGGGTGACAGAGCGAGACTCTATTTCAAATAAAATAAAATAAAATTTTAATGTGCCTCAGTTGATCCTTTCACAGTTCTCAAATCAAAGTGCCTAAAAGGAGTCCAAGTGGGTACATGGAAGAGAGAGGGAGTTAACGGCAGCAGATGCACAACGCCGAAGCTCAGAAATCCTGGGAATTCAAGGCCCCAGGACTCCCCATAGGTGAGGTGCAGGTGGGTGGTAAAACAGGAGGATTGCTAAAGTCCGTTTGTAAAGGATTGGCAGGAAGCAAGAAGGCCAGAGCCAAAACAGTGCTGACTCCTGTGTGCAGAGCTGGCCTGCATGGGAGCAGCTGCACAGCCGTGGCTCAGAGCCACTTGGCAGAGAGTGACTCAGAGATGGAAGGAGCCCGAATTCCTATTCTGAGTCACCTGAAAATGGCAGAATTTGGAAAGCCACCCTTAGACCTCTGCTGAGCTTGAGTCCTGCCTAGGGTGACCCCAAAAGGAAATCAATAGGAAGATATTATGACCATAAAAATGCAAGCCTGTTAGATTTTCATTCTGATGCTGTGATATTAGGTTTCAGCCTATGGTTCCTGGCTCATCACTCCCATAGCCCTTGTTTCAGTAAACAGAATCTTGCTCTCTGACCTTCTGACCTCCTTGCACCTGCCCAGGGCAGAACTCTCACATGACTATGGGTCATAAGACCCTCATTTCAGAATGGGTTCTGCCCTGTACCCTGGAGAAAGGAATGCTGCCCAGAGAGGCCAAGAATAATCTGAACAGACAGGCCTTGCTGGGCTGGGATCATATCCCTTTATCCAATCACATCTCTACATGGCTGTCAACCATGCCTATCCAAAGAAGTCTTCATAAAAGGCCCAAGAGGACTGGGTTCGGAGAACCTCCAGATAACTGAACACATGGAAGTTCCTGGAGGGTGATGTTCCCAGGGAGGCCTGGAAGCTCTGCACGCCTTCTCACATGCCTTGCCCTGTGCATCTCTCCGTCTGTACCCTTTGTAATACAACATTACCAGTAAATGTTTCCCTGAGTTCTGTAAACTGCTATAGCAAATTAACTGAACCCAAAGAGGGGCTGCAGAAACCCCAACTCGAAGTTGATTGGTCAGGAGTTCTGGAGGACTGAACTTGCAACTGGTGTCTGAAGAAAGTCAGGGTGGGGGCACAGAGTCTTGTGGGACTGAGCCCTCAACATGTGGGATCTGAAGCCATCTCCAGGAAGATAGCACCAAAAGTGAATTGGATTAAAAGACACTCAGCTGGTGTCTGTTTCTTAGGGTATGGGGGAAAACCCACACACATTTGGTCACAGAAGTCTTTGCTGTTGTGGTGGTGGAGGTGGTATGAGGAAAAATGATTTGAGTTTTTTCAAACAAATATGTAAAGAGTTTGGAAGTCATCACTCCCATCCTTACAATAAGAAAACAAGCTGTACAGACTGAAATTCAGCAATTCTTTTCAGAACCATCAGAGAACTTAGGTCACAGAGCAAACTCCCACATCAAAACCTGGAGAGACAGGTGAATCACAGCTTACTAGGAGCAGAAGCTGACGGAGATGAAGCCTGTGGGAACATTTAAACTGCAACTAAGTGCTGGAGGTTGAGTGTGGACCAACCTGCTAGTTAAAAACTATTATGGGCTCAGTCCCAGGCTCCCCTCTACCCCTGCTGCCCCAATCAACACTTTCATGAGTTTTCCTCCAGAAGTCCCGTTAGGGTCTTACAATGAAGATCACAGAAAAATTCCCTCAAGTGTAGGGCAGGTGGAGAGATGTAACCACTTTGAAATAAGCCCAGAAACTTCTGTTCTCCATAACAAAAGCCTTCTCTCAAAAGAAACTACTTTGTTAAAGCATCATCTGATCTTGTGGAAGGACAGTTAGACAATTAAGCCACTTTTAGCTTCCTAGCTCATAAAAAGGGAGGGAAAAAAGCTAAAACTCTTCTGAAAAGTCACAAGCCAGAGACAAAGAGAGAAAGAGAGAGAGAGAGAGAGAGAAAGAAAGAAAAAGAAAGAAAGAAAGAAAAGAAAAGAGAAAAAGAAACTAATTCAATCATGATTATAGGATGCTTCCTCTCCATAATACCTTACCACCACATCAATAGGGTTCCAGTATAGTGACAGTAGATTATAATAGAGAGATAAAACACACAAGCTCTATTTAAGAAGGAGTTTCTAGGGAAATCCAAAAACAACAAGAAAGACAAAAAACAAGAACACTAGAGGAAACTGGTCTCTGATACTTATAACTACAGCAAACATTAAACACAGCCTCGTCAGATAAACAAAAAGCCTCAAACTAAAGGCCCATTTGCCTCAGCTCCTGTTACCCCATACATTTTGTTCAGCG
>PVKP010010481.1:0-64535 GCA_004027715.1 Plecturocebus donacophilus
AAAAAAAAAAAAAAAAAAAAAAAAAAAATCCCAGTAAATTTAAAAGGATCAAAATAGTACAAAATATTTTCTCCAGCAACAATGGAATAAAATTAGAAAGTATTAGCGGAGACATCTGGGAAATCCACAAATATGTGGAAACCAAACAACCCATTTTAAACAACGGGTCAAAAATCAAAATGAAAATCAGAAAATACTATGAGATAAATAAAAATGAAGACATGACAAACCAAAATATGTGGGTACTTTAAATACTTTAAGTACTGCAGCTAAAACAGTACTTAAAGGGAAATGCATAGCTGTAAAAACCTATATTAGTAAAGAAGAAAGTTCTCAAATCAATAACCTAACTTTTCACCTTAAGACACAGGAAGAAAGAAGAGCAAATGAAATCTAACTCAAGCAAAAAGAAAGAAATTATAGATTAGAATGGAAGCTAACGAAATCAAGAAAATTAAAAATTAGAGAAAAATTAAAGAAATAAAAAATTGGTACACAAATGTTTATAGCAGCGTATTTATAATAGCTAAAGGTAGAAATAACCCAAATGTCTATCAATGGATGAATAGATAGACAAAATGAAGTACTAATACACACTACAATGTGGACCAATCTTGAAAACATTATGCTCAGTGAAAGAAACCAGTCACAAGAGACCACATAGTGGATGAGTCCATTCGTATGAAAATCCAGGAGAAGAAAATCTACAAAGACAGAAGATGGTTGTGTAGGGATGAAAGGATGCGGGTGGGGCACGGGGAGGAGCACAGATAGAAGGAGTGAGAGGTAAAGGGCATGAGGTTTCTTTTCAAAGCAATGAAAAAGTTATAAATGGACTGTGGTGATGGTTGCATATATCCATGAATATGTCAAAACCATTAAATTGCACATTTTACATAGGCCAATTACATGCTATGTGAATGATATCTCAATAAATCTTTGTGTCAAAAATGATCTTGTCACTTGGAGGCTTCTGACAGTAGTACCTATGCCGTGCATGCATTTCTTTTACCGTTTTTGAGGTAACGTTACATAAAATAAGAGAGTTTGGGGGAAAGAAAATTGAAATGCCATTTATCTCCCAATACATTGTGTAATTTGGGGAATGGAGAGAGAGAGAGTCACATTTGAACTGAAGATTTCCTACAGAAGTATTGCACCACCAGGCTACCTTCGATTTCTGAACAGCGTTGCAATTATGCAGTGTACTTGATTCTTTGCAGTGCTAGGAGGTCCTCCAGAGAAGAAGTTGATACTTAACATTTATGTGTGACTTTTTGTCTCAGATCTGGGATGACGTTATCATGCTGGTGATTTTATAGGCACCAACTAGCAAAAGTAAGCCACTTGAAGTGTTTATGGATGCAGATTGGTTGGCAGCAGTGGTTGCGAAACTGTTGAATATTCAATCATGTCTGATACCTGCACACCTGTGATACTTGCATTCCATCAGTGCGGCAATACAAGGAAAACGACAGAGATCCCATTTATAATGTTGAACTTTCTTGTGCCTAGTAGCTTACAGTAACTTAGTTAAATGCCTGGCATATATAGAGCAAGCATATCAGCTGTGAAGTGTCTGACTGTTCTATAGATAGACAAAATTATTTTGTGAAAACAAGACTCTGACTTCAGATGCCTGAGAGCAAATTCCTGGGTAAATGGGAAAGCCTGCAGAAGAGTGACCTGACCAGGTGACAACTGACAGAAACCATCTGACGGTCTTGGGTGGCTATGTGCATTACACAAGCATGTTTCCTTTGTCTTCTGATTGTGTGCAGAACAAAAAACCAATAACACAATTTGTCACTGTCACTGTTCTTTATATTTTTTCAAGAGAACGCTGCACATGCTAGCCACTCAGCAGCACATGCTTGGACTGCGCCATTTTCTTTGATTTAACAAAAACTGTTTTATTGAATTTCTAACATGTTCTGACATTGTGCTAGGTGCTGGGGATACAGAAGTGAATAATATTGTTTCTGTCATCAAAAAAGCCACAATCTGCAAGAGGAGGGAGACAAATACTTGCAGAGCAGCAAGAGAAGTGAGAACCAGATACCTTGGTATCATAAAGCGGAGGATGGTCTGCTCTTCGTGTGTGTGCATGTGTTTATGTGTGTGCATATATATTTGCATGTGTGTGCATGTATGTGTGCATGTGTATATACGTGTGCATGCATGTGTGTTTGTGTGTCTGTGCACGTGTGTATGTGTGTGCATGTATGTGTGCACGTTTGAATGTGTGTGCATGTTTGCAGGTCTATGTGTGTACATGTATGTGTCTACATGTATGTGCATGTGTGTATGTGTGTATGTTTCATGTATACACATACACGCATGCAAACACACATGTGTGTGTTTGTGTGTGCATGCATGTGCATGTTTGCATGTGTGTATGTTTGTGTGCCTGTGCATGTGTGTATATGTGTGTAAGTGTGTGTGTTTGCATGCATGCATGCATGTGTGTATGTGTATGTTTGCATGTGTGTATGTGTGTGTGTGCATGCATGCATGTATGTTTGCATGTGTGTGCCTGTGTGTATGTGTGTGCATGTTTGCATGTGTGTGTATGTGTGTTTGTGTGTATGTTTGCATGTGTGTACATGTGTATGTATGTCTGCGTGTGTGTATGTGTAGGTGTACATGTGTGTATGTGGTGAGTGTGCCTGGAGTAGGGGTTGGGAAGGCCTCATAGACTTGAGATTAGTCTTGAAGAATGATGGCTACCGAAGCAAAGGGAAGAGACGGTCCAGGCAGAGGGCCACTCCAGTGATACAGTGAAGATGATGGGTTGGGGAACAACACCCAGTCTGGTCCTGGACCCTGGTGCCAGAGTATAAGTGGGGAGGGCAGGAAGATGTGGCCAGGAGGCAGGCAGGGCCAGGTCAGCTATGCAACACTATAATTACGTTTCCCGTTAAGTGGCAAAACCATGTTTGAACCTCTGAAGGGTGGAGTTGCATCATTTTGGGGGAATTCAGAACATGCCCTGGGACAGCAAAGGGTCTGCCTCAAGAAGGATCAGCTCCAGCTGCAAAGAACTATAAAAGAAAACCACAAAAAGCAGAGAACAAGGACATTTGTAAAATGTGATTTTCTGAAAACACCGTGCCTCTATTCCATTTCCCTCTGACACTGACCGCTGTAACTTACAACAGAGCCAGACCTTATTACCACGTGCTGACGTCAATGGGTGTCTCGCCTGAGAGAGGCCCTCATGGCTGACCCCAAGGGCTTGATTCTAATCTTTCACACGTGGGCTGGGCAGCGTCCCTCATGGCCTGGAGGAGGAGCAGCCTGAAGTGTGACAACCTCATCCTTCAGAAGAGGTGAAGATCCTGCAGTTCCCATGGTGCCCTGCGAGGATGCTCTCTCATGATGTAATCTGCACTAGAAGCACATGACAGTGAGGCTCTGATCTTCCTAACACCTGAGGTGACTCTGGGAACCAGGATCTGCTGCGGGAAAGGTTGAATACTGAAGACCGACCCTGAGCAGATGGGTGGTGACCCACTACAGTGAGCTCCTGTGACCCAGATGTGGTGGGAGCCCCCTGTTCTTCCACTTGCCCATGCAATCTGAAGTCCATTTCCATAAAAACAATTCAGCATCTCTTATAGGTGAAGTATGCACATTTCTCTCAAAGAACAACTGCTTTTGGAGAAGTGAGGATGGAGTTGTGTTGCAAAGGTCAGGTTCATAGGTTTGTTTGCAACCTTGTAAATAATTATTTTAATGACACAACTTTGTAAGTCTATTAGTGTACCTCAGACGTTGCAGGCACCTGTGCTACACTTGGAGTGGGGTCCAGGACAGTGGTCCTGTTCCCTTCTCGAGAAGGACCATCTCAGGGCCCAGCAATCCTAGCTTCAGCTTCTCCCTGTCCATTTTGCATAGGGAGTGGGAGAAAACATGCATGTCATTTCACTGCATTTTAGAGGTGTAGAAGGGTTTTGTGAGTAAAGCCATAAAAAGAACTCAGAGATAAGACACCACGGCGCTCCTTTTGTCACTCACACTTGCTGCTAATGCATTTTCCTCCTTCACTCATCCTGAAGAAAGGTTATGCACCCTAGAGATGGTAAATCAGCTCAAAGCCTCACAACTGAGTTCAAAAACTGTTTTAGAAGTGCAGTTAAAGGAACATGGAGAGTGATCTGAGGAACCCTTTTAAGAACACAGGGAAGAACCTACACGTCTGAATGTTCAGAAACTGTCTAATTTGCAGATTTGCTCCAAAGATTGCACTGTGCCTTGCTCTTTGCTCTGGAAATCTTGGCCTTAGGCCAAAAGCACTAAGCCCTCAGCTGACCCTCCATGGGTCCTCCCATCTCCCTGCCTCCATCCTGTCTGTCCCCCACAGTAATCAGCTATGGGACAGCCAGGGCCGGTAGCCACCTTCCCTTGTTCTCAATTCCTTCCAGAGTCTCCACCAGGGGCTGGTACCACCATGGAGAGGCCACTTCTCAGGTCGCAAAGATGAATGGACGGAAGAATGAGCTACAGGAGTAGCCGAGTCACGGAAAGTGCAGCTTCTAGCATTTTCTTTTCCCACACGTTTTTCAAGGCTGCCGTACACCCGCCCAAACATATTCACACTCGTTCACCAAGGAGGGAGTAAACTCAGCTGCAGCCATGCCATGTACAGCAGCATGTTGTATCCTAACAGAGAAACTCTGTATACGTTTGGGAACTGGCTCGAGTTCTCAGGCTCCGGGCCAGCAAAAACTGTGGGTGTTGTTGACTGCGGTCCTTGAACAATACCCACAGCCAGATGATCAGACTCACACAATGGCAGCAGCTCTGGAGGGATCTGCTGGGGCTCCTTCAAAGAGAGAGGAGCGTGGGGATCAGGAAGGAAGCGAAGGAGGAGCACGTGGGACACCCATGCAAATTACAAACCCCACTGGCAGCACTGGGGCCCAGGGCCCAGCTCAGTACAGTAGGATACACACAGCTGAGATAACCTCAGCAAAAACGTGCAGCAGGAGTAATAGGGGCCGAGTTGCTGCTGCAGCCTTGTTTTCATTGTTATTTTTTTGCTATGGAGTCTTCTAAGAAGAGTTTACACAGAGTTCACACACATGATCCCATCTGTCACCTCTGAAACTCTGTAGAGGCGTTTCAGTTCTTCTCATCACACTTGCAGATACACCAATGTGCTCACCATTAAAATAAAAAAAAATCAGATTCACCAACAGCAAATAAATAAATAAATAAATAAATAAAATCTGTCACTTAGGTTTTGTGAACAGGTTTCGCTGCACAGGAGCTCACTCTTCGTGGATGTTTGAGAAGAGTGAGAAATTAAACACAAAAAGAAATGCAAAAAAAAAACAGGCAAGAAAAGCCATCTTTCCTGTTTCAGACTTGATCATTTTGTGCCTTTTGATCATGGGGGGAAGAAAAGCCGTCCTTAAACAAATAGCAAACAGCCTCCATCGTCAGCCCATGATGGACCGTTCTGGTGTCTACCAGGGCTCCCTCATTCACAGGAGAATTTGTACCACTCTGCCCTCCACATCTTCCCCTGTGGTGTCCTCTCAGGGGTCATCCACTCTTCACTGCAGACCCTGCTGTCTCTGTTTGCCATGTCTTAAAGCATGAGCCCTGTTCTCACATGGGGTGATTCTTGTGGTACCACCCACCCCCAGTGTGGCACATGCACTCAGGGGCACGGAGGCCCAGCGTGGAATGGGTGAAGCCTGGTGGGGGCAGGGCTTGGTGAACCTGTTTATTGGGGTTTGAATCCAGGTTGTCTACTCCTGAGACAGGTGAAATGAAGACCAGGTAGAGATCGTATCAGCTAGAATAGCTGGCTAGATTGTTTCAATCCTTCCAAATGGAGTGCGGCCTAACAGCGTGGTCTTCATGCCACTGCAGAGTGCACCACCTGCCTGCAAATGCCACCCAGATGCCAGGATCCCACTGGTGACTACCAAGACAGTACCCAGGGGATATGGGGTTCAGGAGTTCGTGCACAGCTTTCTAAGATACAACCTCTGAAGCCGGTGATAGTGTTTTAGACTTCAGTAAAATTCAGTGCCTCGATGTGGAGCAGGTCTTCACACAATACTTACTGCAGTGGGAAGGCAAATTCCGGGAATTCCAAAGGTTATTCAAATAATTTGTTGTAACAGAATTGTGCGGTGTCAAGTGTAACTGACAATAAATCGAGCTTCAGCTGGAAAATTATTCATACATAGCTTTTGGTTATAAGTCTTTTGATTTTTTATGGCTATGATAAGTAGATAAAAGATAATTTTGATAAAAGGCAGAATATGAGTCTATTATTTAAAAAGATGCCATGACTTTAAAAATATTACAGTCTTCTGTGTGCTAGTCAATAAAGCAACCATTGGGAATTTTAAATTTGCCTTCAAAATGTGACTTCCCCCCCCTCCAGAAATAACTAAGATTGCTTATAATAATAACAGGAGTATAAGAGAGAAGGAGAAATGGATTTTCCCAAATTCTAAGCTGCCATGGTTCCTGTTGTGAGCGGTCAGTGAGAACAGTGACGCGCACGTCCAACAACTTGGGGGAAAAGAAAATGTGTGCTCTCTGAGAAGGGCAGCCATGCTCCTAGGGTGTGGCTCTCAGAGCACCAGTGACAGAGGGAGTGATGGCATGGGGAGGCCGGTGCCAGAAACGCACTTTCCCGGAGCGCTTGGCTTTGCAGAGCGAGAAAAAGATGGTCTGAGAGGCAAAAGCAAGTCACCAGAAACGTTTTCTCAGTGGGGTAACATGCATGTTTCAGTGATGTTACCGCAGTGTGGATAAGATGTTCTTCAAAGTAACAATTTCCCTTTGCCTTAATCTGTGTTCACTAAGCCAATTTCTGATGATGGCTGTTCTGGCTTCCTAGATATCTCAGTATCAGGACATGGGTTTCCATGAGTCATGGACAGGAACATTCCCGTGGCAAGAATGAGATTATTGCCACTGTAAGTCAAACAATTTGTGTTCTGAAGAATACATATTATTGAGGTTAATCAATAAAGTCCAATTTCTGATCCTACATAGCTAAGGATAAGAATTGAACCAAAGTCAAAGTCACGCTGTCCCTTCCTCCCTGGTCTACCAGTCCTATCTTATTGACACCCCACGGCTTCAGTGTTAACAATTTCTCCTCCTTAAATCTTCACAGTCTGTGAGTAAATCAGTACAGTTTGCTAGGAGCTTCCAAGTAGCCAAGACAAAAAAGGAAACTTGCAGAGTAATTAATCTTCATTACTTGATAAAAGGATCCTTTGTGAGCCAATATTAGGTGATATTAAATTTTGCTTTAATTTACCATCCAGACTTTAGGGAGAAAAAGGCTTATGAGTAACAGATTTACATGGTTTCATTCAAGGAGAAGCAGATTTTTCAAAAGACTTTTAAAAAGGGACAGGATTCTTAGCCTCAATCCCAAGGCTATCCCTGTCAGCTTTCCATGAACAAAAGCAGGTACAATCTCGTGTTATGAAAGAAACAGTAAGTGCTTTTGAATTTAGTTAAGCTTTTAGACAATGTTCACCCAGTAAGCCTATCTGAGAATGTCGGCATACAAAAATTGTAATCCAAAAGTTTGGTTTTAAGTCAATTGCTTAAAACAGAGACTATTTTCCCATAGAAACAGTCTAAAAATTATGGAAATTCCTGGGGGAAGCCCAGAAAACCCTATTTGACCCTCAAAGTAGCTGGAATGATGCTAACAGGGTCCTGATCAGACTCCAAGTTTTGGTACCTGGCTCTTGAGCCAGAGTCCAGCTGCTGCGTCTCCCCCAGCCCCACCCTGGTCCCGCTTCAAGGGGTGGGGGGGCAGCTTGGACCTCTCCTCTGTTCAGAACCCAGGGCTGGGGGCTGCTCAGACTCTGGTTTGGGTCCCTGCACAGAGCAGGGCTTGGAGCTCACTCAGGGCCGCTCAGAAGACCTGCTTCCCTCTTCCACCGTCGGAGAAGCCAGCATCTCTATCCCTCAGAGGCCTCACCCCAAGGTGTTGAAAAATCATTTAATTTCATTGAATTTTGATCAGCTTAACTATGGCAGCCACATGTGTCAGGTGGCTACCAACTGAGTAAGGACATCTTCATTGGTTTTCACCCTGGAATTGGACATGCTTGCACTGTGAGGGAATGTGTGTGTGTGAGTGTAAGAGTGCATGACAGTGTGTGTATGCGTGAGTGTGAGCATGTGTTGTGAGTGTGTGAGAATGGGTTTGTGTACATGTGAGCATGTATGAGTGTATGTGTAAGTGTATGTGAGCATATGTGTGTGAGAGACTGAGTGTGTGCATGTGTTTGTGTACATGTGAGCATGTGTGAGTGTGTCAGGCAGTGTGTGTATGAGTGTATGAGTGAGTGTGTGTGGGAAACTGTGAGTGTGGGAGGGAAATTTGTGTATGTGAGTGTGTGACTGTGTGTGCATGTGTATGTGAGCCTGTGTTGCGTGTGTGTGAGCATGTGTTTGTGTACATGTGAGCATGTGTGAGTGTGTGAGAGGCAGTGTGTATGAGTGTATGTGTGAGTGTGTGGGGGAAATTGTGTGTGTGTGTGTGTGTGTGATTGTGTCTATGTATGTGTGTGTGTCTGCAGTTTCCTGGGTGCTCTTTTCCTTTAGGGCCTCTTGAACCCAGAGCTCAGCAACCCTTCCCTGTGATCAAGGCTGAACACAGAGGTGCTGGCTTTGCGCTTTAACCTCCTGCAGATGAAAGTCTCCCGTGCTGTAGACTATCACCACGAGTGTCTGGGAGGACTCAACCCGTCTGCCCCACCCCATATTTTTCAAAACGCAATACAACCCAATCCTCCTGACTTCTGCCTCCCAGCCAGCTGTCCTTCCACTCCTCTGTTCTTTAAAACGGAACCTCCTGGAAGATTGGTTTGCACGTGCTGGCTCCGCTCCTGCCCTCGCCGCGGACTCCACCTGCCCGACCGTCCGTCCGCGCTTCTCACAGCTGCTCACCGGCTCGTGGAGAGGCTTCCTGGCTCGGTTTCCGCCCGTCGCCCCGGCCCCCCACGCTCTCGGCCTCCCTGTGCCCGCTTGCTGACGCTGCCCCGCAAGGCGATCTCCTCCAGGAGGACCCGCTGGCACGCCGCGCCCTCCCGGGACCCACATCTGCATCGTGGGCTCCTGCCAGCGCCCTCTGCACCGCAGCCGTGGATTCCACGCCGGCCCGGGGCTTTGGACGCATCTTTGTCGGGCTCTGCGCTCTCATCGCGTTCCAGACACAGGTCTCGGTGCTTCCGACCGCCTGCATCGTCCCTGCTTCTCCCCATCAGAACAGACGGGCCCAGGGCAAACACACAAAGCAAAAGGAAACAAGCCCGGGAATGCGTCCTTCCCATCCAATCCGCCTGGCACAGCCCGCGCTCCGCCCCCAGGCCGCCGGCCCCCTCTGCCAGCCGCCACCCCGGCTCCATCCTTCACGCCCTCCCTGCCCCCAGCCTCACTCTCCTGCGGTCCCTTTCACAGAGGACTGACTGGTCTTTGACAACTACCTGTCACATCGTTTCGCTCTTTTGCTTCAAATTTTCCAAAGTTCTCCCAGCACTTGAAGATGAAGACCTGTGACCTCCAGTCCCTGTGACCGCCTCAGCTCTGCGCTCTCCTTGCTGGCTGCATTCAGGCCATCGCAGCGCTTTGCTCGGCCCCGAACACACCAGCTCAGACCTCCTCCGCGCCGTGGCGCCTGCTCCCCTCCGCTGGACACTCACCCCAGTCTTCACATGCAGCCTCCTATTCCTGCCGGCACCACGGCCACCCCGAGACGCCACTCCTGCTCAAGGCCCACGCAGCACTGACCACTCTCTGAAGCTACAGCAGGTGTTTGCTTCCTGAGTGCTTCTTCCTCAAGCAGAATATAAGCCCCTGGACACAAGGACTCTGCCTTGGCCCGAATTGGATTGGCAAGACAAAGCTACACAGAGCAAGGGCTAAAAGTTATCTGTAGAAGAATGAACCCACCTCGCCTTTTGCATAGCGCTCTCAGCTAAATAGAGTCCTCCACTGGCCAAGGGCAAAGTCCTTTTGGTTTTTGTGAACATGTAAAAACAGACAACTAAGATACTACAACGTTTTCCTGTTATGGAAACACCTAAATATGCAAACCGATCACTTTTAAAGAGGGTCATCACTTTCTCTACCTTAGAAACAGGGAAAAGCACTTTTGTTTTTGTGTTTTAGAAAATTTGCCTTCAAATGTTCAGTAATCTCATTTCATAACATTTTTAATCAACAGGAACTTTTTGCTGCGTTCTTTGTTTAACAATAAAAGTCATCAGATAAAAATTATGTGATTATTTTCTCATTGAAAGTGTCCTTCCTTGTAAGGGTGTTCGTCTTCATTGTGATGTTAAATTACTACACTGGCTGCTGTATTCATCAACAAAATACCCAACTTAACTTCAAAAAATAAAAGGGGAAGAAACATACAAAGTGCTTAGAAAAATCACTTAAAACCATGTCTATATTCCTGGGCTCTAATCTAACAGCAAAAATACCCATGTCTTCCCTAATCACAGGCAATTTTCTCAACCGCTTTGCCAGTGAGGTCCCAGCTAAGAGCCATGAGAGAATGCCAGGGAGGGGCAGACCATTGCTGGGGGAGGCTGAATGGCAGAGCGGGGTTCCTTTTTACCTGGCGCACTGCAGGGGTCCAGGGTGCCTTCTGCTGGGTCATCGCTCATCTGCGCCCGGGGGTCTGTCCCACTCCTCAAAGCCAACAAAGCGGGTCCTTTGCTCCCACCTTTAAGCCTGAAGGGAAGGCGGCTGGCTGGAGAGAACAACAGGGATACGACGTTAGCAGGAAGTTCTACTAAACACACCCTTACAGCCGGGAGCGGGGCTCTCTGGAAAACTTCATCTTGGATGGGTAATTCACAGACGTAAGTGCCTGGGGCTCCTATTGGCCCTTCATGTTGGGCGCTCTGGCACCATGACAGATGGTGTGGTTCAGGGTGCAGAAGGCAGCGTCATCAGGATGGACTCTGTATCTCTATTTTTACACTTGGTACATAACTAACTGAAGAAAGCTGAGGTCACAGAAATTTGAAATGAAAGATTATATGACAATCAATTATAAATAATTGCTAAGTCCTATGTATAGCTATTTGAATGCTTTTATTGCTGAGGAAGATTTTTGATATGTCATAAGTATTTTGGATGGAAACGCATGCCATGCATTACAAAATACTTCAAGCCTGCCTTGCTGAGGTGTGATTGATGCATAAACTGTCCAGGTAGAGGGAGAGCACCTGTATAAGCTCTAATACATCAAAGTGTCCATGAAACTATTATCACCACAACATTCCGAGTAATTAGAGTTGTGTGGAAACAAAAACCAAAACCAGCCAAATGCCAGGGGGCCCCTAATGCATATGGCATTTGGAAACCCCTGGGTACCACTGGGCAGCTCAGCGTGCACGCCTTGCGCACAGAACCAAGCTATGCATGGCCAGTCAGGATTTCTGGTTGAGGGCCGCCTCTGACCCGCTGGGAGCCTGTACAGGGGGTGCCATGCCTTAGCCATTCCTGCCCTCTCTGGGGAGAGCCGGGGAGGGGAGTCATGGGTTTGCCATTTCTGAACCTCCAGGCTTCCAGTCCTGTGAGTCTGATCATGTCCATTTCTGTCACATTTCAGTACATTCAAATGATTTTTGAACCTAAAACACCAAAGCCAACCTTTCTTTCCAAAATAAGAGGAATAGACAGAGATGGAGACTCAGCTGCTGACCAAAATCAATTCAAGGCTGGCAGGTGGTGTGGCAACTCCAGGCGCAGGGCTGCGGCAGCCAGGGGAGAGGATCCCCCTACTCGAACCCAGACACAGCAGCCCTGTTCACAGCTCATCCACAGGGGTGTCCCAGGGGTAGAGCCTGGAGGTGCCAAGGAGTGAGTTTCAGTCGGGGAAACAGGAACCGAATTGCAAAATGGATAAAAAGCCATGAATTCATGCCTTAAAGAAACAGGAGTCTGTGCGGCCAGTGGCTGCAGCCCCAGAGTCTCAACTGGCCACCACTTGGTCTGTAGGCGCACCCCCTACCCCAGCCCAGGGCAAGTAGAACCCCCCTAAGTGGGTTGCTCCCCTTCCTCCCCACAAAGCCCTGAGGAGCAGACAGACCCCGTGTGGACCAAGAGCTCTGGGCTCACAGGGCATGGCGGGAGTGCCTGGGCAGGAGCCCAAGGCCACGAGGGTGGAGTGCTGGCTCAGCCTGCAGGGACGGCCGCCCGTGGACCCCCGAGGAAGGCTGTGGTGCAGCAGAGCTCAGTGAGCAGGTACAGCCGGCTGCTCACGCTCACGTGGGCTGTGTGCCAGATGGGCCTGCACGCTCATTCACTCTCAGCAACTGGCAAGGCTTAGGGACATACAGGTGACACACAGGTGTGGGATAAGTAATCATATTTTTATACAGATGAAAATCAGGATTTAAAAATGTTTAACAGTAAGATAAAAACATTAGTCCTAGAACCATATGCTGCCCACACACTCAAAAATCAGCCAACAGAAGTGGTGTGTGCGTCAGCTGAGCATCGTATAAATTTGAGCCAATGTTGTATTTAGATTTTTTATTTTCCCCAAATCGACCATTCAGCAGGTTCCAGGAATGCTGTGTTTTAGGTCAGCAAAAAGATCATGTTTCCCTGAAGGAACCTGTTGGGAAGTAATAGACTCCAAGGGAATGAAGGGGAAAAGGAGGAGGGAGAGGCGAAGAGAGACACACATCCATGCACACACATGAACACACATGTACACACACACACACACGGAGTCTCTCAGTGTGTGAGGGGCCGGAGGTATGGACGATGGATCAGGTGGGTTAGTCCAGGAAAGAAGACAGCATGTCACCTGCTGCATAGAAAGCGGAGGACCGTCAATCACTCCACAGTGGGAGAAAGTTCCTCTTCCAAGCACCATGGTCAGAAGGCACAGGTTAGACCCTAATCTCCCACCTGTGTGTCCTCTCCTGTGGCATCATGCAAGTTACTGCTGCATGTTACTTTCTCCTCAGCTTTATTCTGTCCTACCAGACAGTCAGGCTTCCTCTTCTTATCTATACCCTGCGTGGGAGCTCCAAGTAATAGTAAATGCAGGAGTCTTGCCCACGGATGCCGCCCCTCCAGCTCCTGCACTGAAGTACCCCGTATACGCTGAGGATAAACAATTAAAATGAAGCTGTTCTGACAGAAAGACCTCACGACGCTGCCAAGCCTAAGAGCAGGTTCTGCCTTGCAGACCAGATGATGCCCAGGTGCCGGGGCTCGAATCCCACCCCCAGCTACCGAGTTCTCTGCTCCTGGAGTGAGAGCCCTTCCAGTGCCAAGACACGGAGACCTGGGTCTCCACAAAATTCACAAATTGCTGACTCATACTTGATTTGCTTATGAAACTCACAATATGATTCCTTTACAGTGCTTTCCACTCTTTTCTAACTTGCTGATGCACACAGCAGGGCCATGCATTGAGGACACTTCAGGATTAAAACAAGCTGCCTGGGCCTCCCAAGAAGTGGCATCCAACGTGAAGGATCCGAAACTGACTGCACACCTTCTCTCCTAATAGGAAGGCACAGCGATGGGATCATGTGCTGTAAGCATGCTTTAAAGGACTAGTTCTGAGGAACAGATTGGAATTGAAGATCTGCATCATCAGTGACTTGGGAGCAGTTCCAATGGAATACTGGAGAGATGAGCGCATTTGAGAAAAGCAGACTGATGACAACATTTGGATGAAGGTTAAGAGTGTAAAGCCCTGAAGAAGAATGAAGACCTTTATTTTCCCCTGCATTTAGGAAAAAGCGGTCATAGGTGGGGATCAAGAGAATTCTGTCATAAAGAAAAGCAAGGAAGAGGAGGAACTCAGGATGGCTCTGAGCGTCTAAATGAAATGAAATGTCTGTCAGCCAAAATCTTTTTTTTTAATGACTATTCTTGATTTTTAAAGAAAATTACTTTTAAAATCATGGTAAGAGGATGTATAAAATTCATCATCGTAACCCTTTTAGAGTGCTCCGTTCTGTGGCGTTAAGTACCTTCACATTGCTCAGCCATCACCACCATCCTCTCCAGAACACTTTTCATCTTGCACAATGGAAACTGTGTCCCCATTAAACACCAATTTCCCGTTTCTCTCTCCCTCATTTCCTGAAAACCACTATTCTACTTTCTGTTTCTATGCAATTAACTTCTCTAGGTACCTCATGTAAGTGGAATCGCACAGTATTTGTTTTTTTGTCACTGGTTTATTTCACTTAGCACAATGTTCTCAAGATTTATCATATTGTAGCATGTGTCAGAATTGTCTTCCTTTTGAAGGCTTAGTAATATTTCATTGTATGGGGGCACTACAATCTGCTCATCCACTCCTCCACTGAGGGACACTTGACTTGCTCCTACCTTTCGGCTATTGTGATAATGATGTTATAAAAATGTGTACAGGCTGGGCGCAGTGGCTCATGCCTGTAATCCCAGCACTTTGGGAGGCCAAAGCGGGTGGACTACCTGAGGTCAGGAGTTTGAGACAAGCCTGACCAATATGTGAAACGCTGTCTCTACTATAAAAATTAGCCAAGCAAGGTGGTGTGCAGCTGTAATCCCAGCTGCTTGGGAGGCTGAGACAGAATTGCTTGAACCTGGGAGGTGGAGGTTGCGGTAAGCCGAGATTGCACCATTGCACTCCAGCCTGGGCAACAGAGGGACATTTCGTTTCAAGAAAAAAAAAAAAGTATACAAATATCATTTGAATCCCTGCCTTCATTTCTCTCTTTCTTTTTTTCTTTTTTTTTTTTTTGAGACAGAGTCTCGCCCTGTTGCCCAGACTGGAGTGCAATGGCGCAATCTTGGCTCATTGCAACCTCCGCCTCCTGGGTTCAAACAATTCTCCTGCCTCAGCCTCCCGAGTAGCTGGGATTACAGGCACCCGCCACCACACTCAGCTATTTTTTGTATTTTTTTGTAGAGATGGGGTTTCACCATGTTGGCCAGGCTGATCTTGAAATCCTGCCCTTGGTATCCGCCCGCCTCAGCCTTCCAAAGTGCTGGGATTACAGGTGTGAGCCACCGCACCTGGCTTCTTTTGAGTATATATCCAGAAGTGGAATTGCTGGATTATTCAGTAATTCTATTTAATATTTTGAGGAACTGGCAACTGTTTCCTGCAATGGTTGCACTGCTTTGCATTCCCACCAGCGACACACAAGGGTTCCGGTGTCTCCACATCCTCGCCAACTCTCATGGTTGTCTGACTTGTATTTATTGGTTTGTTCCAACCACAGCCATGCTTATGGGTGGGGAGTGGTAATGACTGTGGATGCCGAGTACCTACTCGTGCTTGCTGGCCATCTGTATATCTTCTTTGGAGAAATGTCTGCTCAAGTCCTTTGCCCACTCTGAATCAGGATGTCTGGGATTTGTTATGGCTGTTGAGTTATAGGAATTCTTTACATGGCCTGGATAATAATCCCTGATCAGTTATACAGCTTGTAAGTATTTTCTCCCACTCTATGGGTTACCTTCTCACTCTGTTGACTGTGTCCTTTGATGCACAAAGGTTTCTAATTTTGATAAAATCCACCTTATTACTTTTCTTTGGTTACCTGTGCTTTTGATATCAGATCCAATAAATCAGTCCCAAATTCAATGTCATGATGCTTTTTTCCTACGTTTCCTTCTAGGAGTTGCATAGTGGTCCATTTCAAGTTATTTTAAAAAATGTGCCACACTTCATGAATTTGCATGTCATCCTTGCACAGGGTCCTTGTTAATCTTTTTTGCATACTTCCAATTTTAGTAAGTTTGCCGCTAGAGCGAGCACTAAAAGAAAATCCTTGAAAAAATGCATTATCATAAATAGATGAAAATAAATTTTGTTTATAACACACTGTCCCAAATCCGCAGAAGAAGGAAAGGGTTTATGCCTTGGAGAAACTAAACCAGAGGGACTCTGGACTCAGACGCACTGTGTGCAGCAAACGCATGAGGGTCTAGATGGAACAGGACGCAGCGAGAGTCAACATATCAGACTGTGAAGCGCTCCTCTCACCTATGGATTGCCCCCATCTCTCCCTCTTGTCCTGTTCCTAGCATGCATGCTTGTGAGCACGTAGCCAAACCCCCACCTTTTCCCCCAGACGAGACATAGAAGAGCATATTCTGGAGCAGCAGAACTGTACCAAAGAAAATCCCTGCAGTTACTGAAGTGTAGGCAGTCATCCCCTCATGCAATCACCCTATAGCAAGCTCACCAGGCAACACGTCCCAACAGCCCTCCACCCCTCATCAGAGCTTCCAATCTGCATTTTAGTGTCTTGCTTTTACACAGGAAAGAATGGCTACAGATAGCAAGATAACCGGCTGAAAGCTTGCAACAAGAATGACTGAGGCTAAAATAATAAACAGTAAAAGGAAACTTGGAAAGAGACCATACAGGGAGGAAAAAAAGTACTTAGAACTCTAATATTCTCAGAGGGAAAAGAAAAGATATTGCATTAATGGTTAAAAAGAAAAAAAGAATGTTATACAAGAAACAAGTAAAGAACAATAGAGGGGTTTTGGAAATTGAAAACGGAATACTACAAATTGTAAAAACCAATAGTTGGAAGAATAAAATTGAAGAAATTCCCCAGAAAATAGAACAAAAACAGCAAAAGGACAGAAAAAAAAAAAAAAAGAAAATTTGAGGACTAATTCAGTGCAGAAAAAAAGCAACCAAGGAAAAGAAATTATTAAAGAAGTAACACAGGAAAATCACCTAGGGCTAAAGTCCAGGAGTCTCATGTTCAGTGGCATAGCACACGCTGGGGCAATGGATGGAAGGAGACTGGCCAAGGAGCGCCCCTGTGAAGCTCATTATCGGCAGGGGTCCAGCACAGAACCCAAGAGTGCCCAGAGAGGGGAAGCAGCCAGCAGGAAGGAAGGGGAAGGACAACGGCATTCTATTTCTCAACAGCATTGTTGGGCACTAGGACACAGTGTAACAAAGTGACAAGAATTCAAATGAAACATGTTTTTCACCTGGAATTCTGCGCTCACTAAAAATGTCATCACGGCATACATTTTCAATCTAGTCTCAAGAAAGGGGAAGTATGAGATACTGGATGCAGCAAAGGAACTTTCCAGAAGGAAAGTGACAGGAGGTCGCAGCACAGCAGTATGTAGCCCAGGCAGGTGGGGGGAGAGCTGCTCCAGGTGGAAGGTCCTGCAGCTGATAGCACGCTTTAAAACATGTTTGGAATACAGTTGGAAACTCTATTGTCAGTTCTGGGACAGATCTGTGAGAGCATGTGGAAAAAATTAGGTATAACTAAAAAACTCGCACATGAAGAAACAAAACTAATATTAACTGCAGGGAAAAGACATGTTATACAAGAGAGAAAAATGGAATCCAAGTACCCTATTTGGCTCAAGCTTGAGAAATATTCGCAGGGACCAAATGACAAATGTCACAGCTTTAGCCAATAATCATGCACACAGAGTAGACAACTACTACTGAGTAGACTCAGTAGACAACGTCTAAAGAGACAAAGTAATTATCACAAAATAGTGATGTATTATAGGAAAAAGTAAATTTCTGAAACAGCAGAAATAAGAGGCTTGGAAGTGGTTGTGTGCAAGATAGAGGGATGGAGACGGGGAGAGAACATGTTTCTGTATTTTGTTCTAAGCATTTCTGTACTGTTTATTTGTTTTAATAGTTGTGTCTTACTTTGAGGTATTTTGGGGTTTATCTATACTTTTCTCTACTTTTCTGAATTGTAGCACGTCCTGTGATCAGGGTCACTGATAGTTCATAAAAGTGCCGATGTACAAGTTAGAGAAAGGCGGAAGCAACCCCAGGCCAGCACAAGGTTTGCTGGGAGCAGAATGGGCTGCAGGTCAGCCCTATTTGCCTCTTACACAGAGTACAACCAGCAATGTACACAGCTGTTCCACTCGAAAACCTAAAGAATAAAAATTGAGACTGGGAAAACCCTGTCTGAAATTCTCCTAAGATCAAATCTTACATCATCAAATGTCCCTTGAGGTAGGCATTTTTAAACTGCTGGCTGACATGTGAACACCTGTTGGCTGAAATTCGCACCCATCAATCTACCGCCCTGAGAAGCCTCCTGGAATGATACCTGAATAAGCACTTATTCTTATGCAAGAAGGCATGACCAGGCGTTTCAGGTGTTTCTGTCTGGTAGGAGCCAAGGTGATGTGATTACTAGGAGGAGGGTTCTCTCAAACAAGTTTAGGATGAATAGACAAAGATCAGTCTCCAGAAATGGAAGTTGGTCTCCACTCTGTGTGGCTCTGGCCAGGCCATATATGGGGTATCGTTCTCAACTCAGAGGTCCTGAGGGTCTAGGACACATTGACTGTGTCCAAGAGGGGGTCTGCAATGTTCGTGGATTTGGAAGTCAGTTTAAATAAGAAAGAATCTTGAGGACATATAGAAAGTTATGTGTAAATAGTGTCAGACGTTAAGAATGTCACAAGGAACAGTAAAACACAGGACCTTTTTTAGGATTAAACAGTTAGGTGGACATAGAATACTATGCAACCATAAAAAAGGATGAGTTCATGTCCTTTGTAGGGACATGGATAAATCTGGGAACCATCATTCCCAGCAAACTGACACAAGAACAGAAAACCAAACACTGCATGTTCTCACTCATAGGTGGGTGTTGAACAATTAGAACACATGGGCACAGGGAGGCGAAGGTCACACACTGGGGTCTGTTGGGGGGTGGGGGGGTAGAGGGGGGAGCAGGGGGTGGGGAGGTTGGGAAGGGATAACATTGGGAGAAATGCCTGATGTAGGTGACGGGGGGATGGAGACAGCAAACCACCATGGCATGTGTGTACCTATGCAATAGTCCTGCACGATCTGCACATGTACCCCAGAACTTAAAGTACAATAAAAAATAAATAAATAAATTAGATGTAAAAAAGAGGTGGAGAAAAAGATCAAATCAGTGTGAACAGGGACTTACAAATTCAAATTGAGCTGTTCAAAGACTACATATGTTTTCTTGCAATGTGGGGAGTAAAACCAGCCACGGGTGTGGCACAGGGTTCTCTTGTCCTGGCTGTGAGGCACTTCCAGTGTGATGTGTTTACTATTTAATGCGTTTATCTCTTCCCCTGAACCTTGAGCTGTGAAATTACATTTCAAAAAATATTGGATTTGGGTATCTGGTAAGGAATGATTCTATCCCCAATCCAATTCATTACTTCTTAACTTGCAAAGTCTGTATTGCTTCTTATTTGCTTCAAGGTAAATGGATATTTTGAGGTATGAATAAAGACCCAGCAGAATTTCCTGAGAACTGTGGAGGGGACACTTTTTGTCATTCTTATTTCCTGTCCATGCTCAAATGCCACTTACAGACTGTGAGGCCGTAAGTGGTTGCAGATTCCACCAGTGGTCCACAGTGAACGAAAAGGCAATTGAATCCAGATGCTTTTCTGGCAAACCGTTCCTTTGTAGGAAAAATAAACAGAATAAAAGGGGTATTCACGGATTTCCCCTTAGACACTCATTCCCACTCGAGAGAGATCTTTATGCCTCTGAATCCAGGAAGTGCTCAGTCCCCATGTGTAGATTCACTACCTGTGCAAATATACCATCCTTTAATTAACTGATTGTAATGTTTTAAATGACATAAAAATATATAGTCTAATAAAAAGTATACTGATATATAGATTAAGAGAAGCTAAGACAGATAAGGTTCCTAAAGTTGCTAAACTTTTCCTCTGAGAATTACTTATTATAGTCTTGCCATATCTAGCTATAAATCACTGGTAGAGAAGTTATACATTTCATGGAATTACAGTATTTTCAAAAGCTAAGGATTCCAACGTGATTTCTTAAATGGACACTTAGCCACAAATTCATATATTTATTCAAAAATGTATTTTTCCCAAATTTTTCAAGTGGTACAGAATTATTTACGTAATTATGTCACTTAATTCTACCTGATTAATCTCATCTTAATGTTAAATAAACTTCATGAAAATCTATATGCAAAGCATGTCCAGTACTGTGATATAAAGTGAATAGGATGCATTTTCTTGCAGACCCTCACCATTACCTGTGGAGCTCAGAAGGCAACCTCCTTTAACTGAGTACTGCTCCACATGTTTATAACGACAGCCTAAGTTTTATAAGGTTAATTTAGACTCATATTCATGCGAGAACAATACCAGGTAAGAAAAGATACTTATCCACAGGGGATACGTGCCAAGACACCCACAGAGGCCTGTAACCATGGATCGTGACAAATCCTGTACATGCTATGTTTTTTCCTACACACACTTGCCTATGATCAAGTTTAATTTATAAATAAGGCACAGTAAGAGATTAACAGCAATAACTCATAACAAAATAGGACAATTATAACAACATACCACCATAAAAGTTATGGGAATGTGTTCTCTATGTCTCTCAAAATACCTTAATATTTTTGGACCGTAGGTGACCAGGGGTAACTGACGCTACGGAAGGTGAAACTGTGGATAAGGTGGGGGATGAGGGCTACTGCACTTGTGAAGTCTGGTAAAGACGTGTAAGTGTATGTGAAGTCTGGAGTAGTTACTGCTACGGAGCCTGCCAAAACATCAGAGTGAACATTTCACCTTTTCAGGTAAAATGACGTGAGATCCTACTGACCTTATAAATCCTTAAGTAAAATGTGTACACACACATATATGTGTATATATATATTTTTAAGTATATACATATAATTTGAACATATATATATATCTTAGACATATCATATCATATATATATATATATATATATATATATATATATATATATAGAAATCCCACTTCATTCAATGTAAGCAAAGCATGAACACACCACGCCAGCAGCCTGAGCCTCACGGAACTCAGGGAATGCCTAGGCCTCGCCTGCCAATCTCCACTGACTCACAGTCTAGTTGTGGCATGAGACAGACACACACTGATCATTTCACGAGAACCGTGGCCACAGCCACACAGCGGCACACACATGGAGGCCTGAGGCCGGGAGCCTCCCAGACAGGCAAGGCCACAGAACTCTCACCTGGAGCAAAACCGAATTCCTGAGCTTTGCCCTTGACAATCCCAGTGATTTGCTGTCTCTCCCTCGGCCAGTTCCCTCTTTGCCTCCTCGGTCCTTTATTTTCTCAGTTGACTGGGAAGACTGCTTGCCATAAATATAGAAAGATCTCCGAGTCCTTTCTATTGACAACGTGACTGTCCTGTGAAAAATTGTGCAGTCTCCTCGTCCTCATTCACACGAGACCCCACGTGTCACACCCGGCAGTGGGGTTTGCTTCTGAGGCACAGGCAGGCCGTAGTAAAGCTGGAGTTCCAACTCCTGTCTGCCATGCTCCCAGCTTCTGCCGGGCTGTGTGAATTCTGCATCTCACCCTGCTCAAAATAGAGCATGTTTGCCATGGCTGCTACCAACTCTATACTTCGGTTCTGTACTTTAGAAACAGCAGGGAAATGAATAACCCCCAGCCTTTTCCAGAGAAGCAAGGTAGGACATGAATTTTAACTATCTCATTTTTAGCTCTGTTTACGACACGAGTTCTGTTTCTGACTAGTTGCCTCGAATTGGATACTTAAACATTTTAAAGCCGATGTGAGAGGTGTGGGAACAAGCAAGGTATAAGATAAAGGTTCGGTTATTTTAAAACATTTTCCCCTGGGGGTCAGTCTACAAATTTTATTCAGATAAGAAAATTTCCTCTGAGAGATGCTGAAAGAATAAAAAGCTGATTTCACTGAGAAGTGTGCGTCACAAGTTATGTAAGCGCTTCCAGAACCAGGGCTACTGCAGATCTTCGGCGTGCTCAACAGGCTTCATGTGAGTAGCATGTAATCCACAAAAGTTAAGATGAGGGGACGGAATATTAGTCAGTGAACCACCACATAGAAATTACCCCCATCTGTGTGCACAGGCAGGGTTCGCACTGGGCAGGTTCTATGCCTGGTGTCTTTACTCTTTACTTACTAGGAACTTGGAAAATTTGTTTAAACTCATAGAACCACAGATGATAGATCTGGTCAAGATAGTCGAAGTCAACTAGACTAATCTCCTAGGGTCTCAGAACTTTTGCCTATAACACGAGGTCAGCAAATCCTTCCTGCTCTCTTTAGCGCCCTTTTGAGACTAAGAAGAGGGTCACAGATTCGAAAACGTCTTGAGAAAATTAGAAGAGCTGTGTAAGTGCAGAATTAAGTGTTCGCCTCTATTTCCACCATTCTGATGGACACTCACGCAGGTGGTGGCTGGACCCTCCTGAAAAGGCCAGCTGGAGTCAGGCTGCCCTCCGGGCTTCACCACCTCCGAATTATTAGAGCTCGCTTTTGATATCCTCGTGGGCTATGTCCGGTCACTTAGACTTCGAATATGACAAGCGCAATTTTGAAGTTTCTTTCATCAGGCCTACCAGGTCCTTATAATTCTAAGATATGCTTACAAGAATAATTAAGGGAAGTTTGCCCAAAGTTCCTCATTTTCTCAGAGATGGCTGGAATCCAATGAGGTTTACTTATATGACCATTCATAAGGTAGAAGGAAATGCAGCCTGAACATTGCAGGAGGCAGTCAGGAGGTGAACGCTGGGGAGTCAGGAGACTCCTGGCCGTCTACGGCAGCCCCATCCGCTTCCTCACTGCAGCAGAGGCAAGTGCCCCATCCAGGAAGGAGGACAGAGGCGCAGTGGGGATGTGGGAGGGGGCACAGAAGTGCTGGGTAGAGAAAGGCAGGGTCCCTGGCAAAGGCTCCACCCTCCGGCCTGTGCCCACGGACCTAGGTAAGGACAGGCATTTCTGTTTTCAGTACGATGTGGATGCCAAGGGCAATGCAGCTGAGGGTGGTCTGACTCCAGGGGAAGTTCCCATCCACCTGCTGAGAGCTGCCTCCATCACTCAATAAAATCTCACCCTCACTTCCCAAGCCCACGTTTGATCCAATTGTTCTGGTACACTAAGGCAAGAATCCGAAACACAGAAAGCCCTCTGTCCTTGCGATAAGGCAGAGGGTCTAACCGAGCTGACTAACACAAGCCACTGCAGATGGCTAAACGGAAAGAGCTCCCAGTCAAGTGCCCACTAGGGCTTCGGAAGCTTACTCAACCCTAGACGCTGCCATGGGGCCGGATCCCAAACTCGCTCCCCACAAACTGCTGTCTGCATGCTCCCCTTAGGGGTATGAGCAGTGGGGCACCTCAGATGAGAGCCACACCCCATCGCACACCTTGCAAGGGGGATAAGGGAACTTTCCCGTTTCAGTGGGTCACGTTTTAGCCATCAGTTCCTGGCAGTAGCCCTGCTCGGAACTGGGGACGAGTGGAGCGCTGCTTCATGGGTGGAGTTGGAGGCGAGGAATTGGATGTGCTGACCCTAGAAGTTCCTGGCTGTCTCCTGATGCTCATGCTTCATAAAGTTGCCTTGCCTTATTACTTATCAGAAAAATCAATCATTTCTACTTATTCCTCCCTCGCAGTCTTGACCTGTAAGTCACCTTTGCCTCCCTTTCCATTCTCCCCCGTGCTTCTGTTTCCACCTGTAAAGACACATTCTGTCTGCTCCTAGCAAGCAGAAGACTTACCCAACGTGTCCCCCCAGCTCCATGCCATCCTCGGCAAACTTACTTTTTCTTTCTTCCTTTCTTTCCTTTCTTTTTTGAGACAGAATCTCAATCTGTCACCCAGGCTGGAGTGCAATCGTCTGATCTCGACTCACCGCAACCTCTGCCTCCCGGGTTCAAGTGAGTCACCTGCCTCAGTCTCCCGAATAGCTAAGACTACAGGCATGCACCACCATCTAAGACTACAGGCATGCACCACCATGCCCAGGTAATTTTGTGTTTTTAATAGAGAAGGGGTTTCTCCATGTTGGTCAGACTGGTCTCGAACTCCTGATCTCAGGTGATCTGCCTGCCTCAGCCTCCCAAAGTGCTAGGATTATAGGCGTGAGCCACCGTGCCCGGCTCATCCTCTGCAAACTTTCAACGTAGCCGTTTCTTTACGTAAGAAAGAAGGAGCCCACTCTGAGCTCTGTGGCTTTGAAGGATTCTGTCCATTTGGTGCAGTGTGGGACAGAAACGGAGTTCAATTGGCACAGTTGGTGATCTTCAGAGACCTACACTGATTACTAAGAGAATATGATACAATAGAGACAAGAACATAATATGTTGTATTCCTGTGCACAGGCAAGGTAGGGAAAGGCAGAGTCCAGGAGTTTGTAGTTATGTCGGAGAGTTAAGGGGTTTCGGGAAGCAAGAGCTGATCCCACCAGAACGCTGTTTTCTGCAACGTCCCAGCTCTTGGTGGGACCAAGGGAGAATCCAGCAGTTCTCCCTTCTCTAAAGCAAGCAAGTTAATGAATTGAGAAACATTGTACAGAAATGGGAAAGCACTAATGATGGGAAAAAAGTATACCCAGGAAATATTCAAAAAACAAACAAGTATTTTCCTGGGGACAAGAATAATCCTCAACAGTTATACAAATAGCTTTACAATTTTACATTAATAAGCCTAGCTGGTTCTATAAGTAAGCAAAATAAATGACCGCCAGGGTGATGGAATTCAAGCTCTGTCAGCAGAACCCAATGAGGTGGGCACGAGTGCTGAGTGCAGGGGTCAGGAGAGGAGAGCTGCAATGGTCCACACCTACTGACGGGCACCGCCTTCCAGCGGCCCTGGGCCAGCACCCTTGTCTGTCCCTTTGTCGAGCAGGGAGGGCGTCCTATGGTTGGACCTCACCAGCACTGAGGACCGGCTTCCTGGGGCAGACCTGGCCCCCCAAGCCATCTGAGGGCCCCGAACACAGGCCATCCTCTGCGGTTCTCCCTCGCAGAATCGAACCGCAGTTCAGCGTTTTACGAGGGCCAGAGCTGACCACAGGAAAACAAAAACAGCCCTCCCTTTGGGAAAAGTCTCCACTTCACTCATGACCAAACTAAAGATGACCGAGAAGCCCAGATGTGTCCCAAACCAACACACAGCATGAAGGAGGATGGTTGGGCCTAGCCAGGCCGCCACAGAAGGCCCCGTGTTCACCTTCCCTCGTGGAGGGTCCTCCAGGGGCCGAGCACATGGGGGCTCGCCTGCCCTGCACCCAGGCTGCTTCCTCTGCCCAGACTCTGCGCGTGGGCTGGGTTCCCCACGGTCTGTTTACTCAGCTGGAATGATCACATGGGAGACACCGCCATGGGACGGTCAAAGGCTGGCTTCGGACAGCACCGACCACATGCTTAGTGACTCAAGGCGAAGGCCACTCCTTGAGAATCCACACCAGTTCCCCCTCAGAATCACGCAGACAAAGATGGGAGCCAGACTTCCCTTCGCTTGGGATCAGCCTCTTGCTCAGGAGCTTATGCGAGAGTCCAGTGTTTAGAGCTATGAGACCAATCCAGCCACCACCCCCTGCACGGGTGGACGCTGCTGGCTGAGGGACGGGAGGCTTTCCAGGAGCCCCGGGCTTTTCCAAAGACAAGGTTGGATACCTGTTCCTTCTTTTCTCTCTCTCCCAACAGTGTTCCGAGGCCAGGAGAGAATCACTAAGAGAAAATCTCCCCCCAGATGACATGGAGCCCAGAGGAGGCCTTAGGGAGTGCACCAGCTACCCAGTTCTCCCCCTAAGGCTGAAGCCACCAGGGCTCTTGAGAATTCAAGATGCCTTTGAAAATTCGGAGAGAGTAGATAAGAGGAAGGTGGCCGGCAGATCAAAAGTGATATTTACAGATGACTGAGTCACTGGCCTTCCTGTCCCATCTCTTGATTCATGGCAAGGAAAACATCCTATTGTATTCATTTACTTAAAGAAACATCATTTGAACAATCGTGTTTCCAAAGAACAGTGAAGACATTTTACTTTGCCTAGCTGCTTTTCATCTTGTGCTGTTGAAATAAGTAAAAATCTAAGGCTGCTTTGTAAGTTTGCAAAAGGGAGCATCGGGGGAAAGGAAAGAGAAAGGAGTTTAAATAGTTGTTTTCTTTAAGAAAGCCAAGGGGACCTTGGTCTTTAGTAGAAAACTAGGAAAAAATCCAACAGACCAAGCAATAGCCACCAGCCCCCGACGCACACACCCTTTTCAGAGGATGCTAGAGTGCTGATGTGGGGCAGCCAGCAGGAATTCTACTTGAGCACAACATTTTCGGATGTCTTCCTCCCAGAAGTGAAATGCGTTTCCAACACCCCTGCCAGAGCAGGTAGGACCCCTAATCTGCCGCCCTTGGGTAACATCGGACTCTAACTTACACAGCTGCTTTTCTCTGCACCTTCAGAGCAGCTTCTGATGCAAAACCAGAAACGCGCACATCTCTGCCATAGTGCTGGAGTGAGGGCATGCATTTCAGTGCATTCATGACGCTCAGTTCTCCTCTCCCTTCAGCAGGGACGTCCTGGGGCCTGGCATTGATCCAGTTCAAAGACTGGCTTTCCTGCTTCCATTTGGAGCTTGCCAGAAATAATACACATTTTGAAAAATGTGATGGTTTGAAGAAAAAGAATCTGTTTGCAATTCCAACTTCCCAATTATCACCATGCAAAAAACTACCCCGCAAGATGGTAATATGAGAATGACTGCAAAAATCATCAGGAGAATTGGGATAGTAAAAAAGAAGGATGTCAGAATAATGACATGTTTTAGGCAAAAATGCATTTTTAAGCCATTCAAAATGTAGATAAGATACACAAAAATGTAGAATTTTCTGGTATAAGACAGCAGGAAAGATGGCCTCAGCCTCAGGGAGATTATGACCATACCCAAAGGCACAGACGTCTCCAAATACAATTTAAACCACTTTCTGGGCCAAACAGGACTTGTCTCTGGGGCTTGAGATGACCTCTGACTTCTCGGTTTTTGACACGTTGCTTTACTGTCTCATTTACATTATGTAAGAGTTATATGCGCTCAATTAAAAGAATAAAGGTTGTCACCTAGAATGAAACTAGGAAGAAATAGGAAGCCACCGCAGGAGGATTGCTTGAGGCCAGGAGCTCAAGAGCAGCCTGGGCAACATGGTAAGACCCTGTTTCTACAAAACGCAACAAAAAATTATCCTGGAGGGGTGACATGTTCCTGTGGTCCCAGCTACTTGGGAGGCCGAGGCAGGAAGATCTCTTTAGCCCAGGAGGTTGAGGCTGCAATGAGCTGTGATCATGCTACCGCACTCCAGCCTGGGAGACAGAGCGAGCCTCTACCTCAAAAAAAATATTTGCAGGAAAACTGGATTCTTTTCAGTGAAATTGAATATCATCCTTTTTCAAATGGAAAACCCCCCAAAATTATAGTAGAGTTTTAATTTTTTTCTTCCCAGTTTTATTCTCTAACTTACATATATAAAGAGATAAAAAAATTGAATAAGATATTTGAATAACTTACTTGGAGCAATCTTCTTAGATGTGAAGAGTCAGACGTCTATTTTTAAAAGGATTATGCTGGGAGATATTAAGGATAATAATAAAATAATAAAAAAGCTTTACCTGCTCCTGCCACTGGGGGGCAGCAACCCAAAACTCACCCAACTTGGGCACTTGGATGGGTGACCCTGGGCCCCAACCATAGTGATCCACAATTCTGGTGGATTACTGCATTAATGGGAATCACTGTCTTCCTAAATCTTCTTTATAGATATTATGAAGCCACATGCTTGGGGAGGCCTACAATAGTAATTAATTTGAAGGTAAGCCTTTTAAAAAATTATAAAAGAGCAAACTTTGAAAGTCCTTGTATCTATTTATTATCAAATATTACCTACAGTGGCTGTGGATTACTAGGCAGAAAAAAAATCCAACCCAGATTATTTTAAAGGGTAAAACCAGACTAGCTTCAGACTTTCAGATAACATTGCAAGCTGGAAGAGAATGGAGCAATTACTATTGTTTTTGATTGAAAAATTATCTATGCAGCCAGCCAAGTTATCTTTTGACTACAATGGAAGACTTTTGTATATTCATATACATATATATTTCCGAGAACTATGTCACCTGTATTCTATCTTGAAAAAGATATATCTTGAAGATATATCTTGACATTATATCTTGAAAAAGATACCCAGGTGACATAGTTCTCGGAGATATATATGTATATGAACATATGAAAAGACGACCCCCCTCCCAAAAAAAGGCCACCAAAAACAGAGGAGTGGGCATGAAAATGTGGTAGGGAGTGCTGAGACTAAATGAAAACAGTTCCTTCTCAGTATTTCCTCTGTAGTTTCTACTGAGAGTTCACCTTATTCTAACAGACTGAATGGAACGGTCATGTTTTTTCTGAAATAATTCTTTATTCTCAGTTTCACATTTCAAATAAATCACTTCCCCATCTCAGAGCATTTTCTCTGTTATCCTGAAGTGTAGCACGCATACACAAATGCAAGAGTACGTCCAGTTTTAAAAGATGACAAGGCCAGGTGCGCTGGTTCGCGCCTGTAATCCTAGCACTTTGGGAGGTGGAGTTGCGCGGATCACTTAAGGTCAGAAGTTCGAGACCAGCCTGGCCAACATGGTGAAACCCGGCCTCTACTAGAAACACAAAAAATTAGGTGGGCATAAATGGCTCACGCCTGCAATCCCAGCTACTCGGGAGGCCGAGGTACGGGAATGGCTTGAATCCGGGAGGTGGAGGTTGCAGGGAGCCGAGATCGCGCCCCTGCACTCCAGCTTGGGCGACTGAGTGCGATTCTATCTAAAAAAAGAAAAAAGATGCAAATTGTGCAGCACCGTTAGGAACCCTGGTGCCTCCCAGAGCTGCAGCTCGCTGTCCCTGCGGCCCCGTGGCCCCCAGAGGGAAGCCCCGTCTTGTGGCTCCTGGAGACTCAGCAGAGAACACGATGGGCAGAAATGAGAGATCAGGAATCAGCAAACTTATGAGTCTAACGCACTGTGCCCTTTCTGGGTAAAGCGCTATGGAGAAATGCGTGTAGGGAAGGGGAGTCGGAGCTCCAGAGGAAGGTCTGGGGCGGCCTCGGTGGAGAAGACCAGAGCTGAACCTGAAGGAAGCGAGGCGGAGGTCGTGTGAATGTCTCCAGAGGGTTCCAGGCAGAAGCACCCAGGACCAAGGCCGGAGGCGGGTCTCTGCCTGGCTCGTTGGCGGAGTGAGAGGCGCATCTGCGGCTGCAGCAGAACAGAGGAAGGGGCAGCTATCCGCACTTGATCGATCCAGAAAATACTGCAGAGCCGTTACACATTCAACCTCTGAGGTCGAAGTTTCCAGGTTCGAATCCTGGCTCAGCCATTGTTTTAACAGTGTGGCCACAGGCTAGACTGTGAACACTTTCTGTGCCTCTGGGTTCTCATTTGCAGGAAGGAGACCAGAGGTCTGTGAGTTGTGGTATTAAAACACCCAGAAAGATTCCTAGGACTTAGTGAGTGCTTCCAGAGAGTTAGTGACTGTCCCCATATTAAGTCAGGTCAGCAGAAAGCTCAGTATTTCATATTACCTGTTCAACTGGCAACAAGAATCAAGGTAAGAAGGAGGCAAATGAAATGGCCTTGACGTTCTTGGTAAAACCGCTAATAAGGACCTGCCCATGCTATTCAGTTTCCTTTTTGTGAAACTCACAACATGAACTTTTCTAAATTCACACTTGACAGAGGATATTAGTGTTCTAGTGAGAAAATTACGCATGTACCCAGCCCCATCCCTGGATGCGCCATTAAGTAAGTGCCCTTTCATTTGGAGTGAATTAATACGTGCTGTTTTCTTTTTTGCCATCACCATCAGGAAGCAGAAGGGACGGACCCAAACCCGGCTTCCTCACGAGAACTGCCTGCCTCTCCCCTTTATTATTCAGGCTTTGTTTCAGGGCTTTACCACACAGGTTTTTATGATTTAAGCTAACTCAAAACGATAGCCTGGCTGTCTTTCGCCTGTTTTACCACCTCTCTTTCAGGATTCTGATGGTGTAGGAAGAAGCAGGCTGGAAGCTGACCTGCCCTGGGGACACACGGCCCGGCCGCACAGATGTGCTGACCTCGAGAACCACGAGTGAGCACCGCGTGGACACACAGCTTCTCCTTCCTCCAAGCCGTCTGAGAGTTGTGGTGGTACACAGTCACAGAGATGCAAGCTAGATGGGAGCTTCACCAGCCGCCACACAGAATCCATCCCCTCACGTCCACCCCATTGACTGAGCGGGACAGTCCCCCCGAAACCATGTCAGAAACGCGAGCGGGCTCATTGCTGAAGTGACACTCTTCACACTTTGCAAATTTCCAGAGGAGGCAAGCTGGATGGAACTGGGAAAGCAAACAGTGTTATCCCTCTGTGGTCCCAGCCTCCCTTCCAAAATCTCCCACAGAAGCTCTGGAGTCTCTACTGGCAGACCAGCCCTGTCTGAGTTCTGACTCCAGCTCTTCCCCATCAGGACCTCCCCAGGGCTTCGCAGCCCCATCCTGGTGAGTGCCACCTGTCCGCCGGCTACCAACCACAGCTGGCCTCGGCAGAGCCAGGCTCTCCCTCGCGTGCTGGTTTCTCTCCCAGGACCTGGACCGTAGCCTGGCTCTCAGACCCCTGGCTCCCAGTGACCGTTCTCTGGGATCCCAGTTGCCTGTCTGTATGAATAACGACCACCTGCTCCGACTTCCGAAGGTTCTCTTTGCCAGCGGAGCCTGCACTGTTCCAGAAACGGTGTGTGTTTACATGCCCAGTGCATTTCCAGCCGGCACTGTGGCTCCGTTAGCTTCCCAGCAGCTTCTGGCTACGATGATGCTGGTAGTCTTGTCCTCAGCCTGCGGGGAGCCTCCCCAGCCATGCTCCACCCAGACCTGAGATACAACAAAGAATCAAACGTGGACCTACTGTATTAAAGGTATTCCCTGAAGATGATCTGCAGCGGGGTTTACTTTTCTTCTGTAGCATTTTAGATTAGAAACAGCCCACCTGTTCTGGGATAAGGGGGAAAGGCCCTTCCTAGCTCCCGCTGCCCTCGTGAACCAGTCCTTTGTCGTGTGATCTGATACTGTTTGCGGTGCTGCCATGATGGAGCTGCCTGGTTCCATTTTCCATGAAAGAGACTTTTTTACTAACAAAGTAGCTACCACAGTGTGCAAAGGTGCTGTAAGGATAAGTGGCAATGTCTATAAAGTGCTCGGAGTTCTCTGAATAAAAAGCACAGTAGAAGAATAGAGCATTAGCACGTTATTATTCTCATAAGAGTGGGTGGAATTGCAAAGAGAAATCATGTCAAAGATGTAAGGGAACTTAAAAGTCTGAGGCTTTAAAAGGCTGGGATTATTAAACCACCCAGTTGTTTGACAGGAGAAAATTAAACTGTTCTCTTGTCTCAAAAGACATAATGCCACTTTCTCATTACTTAATTCACCCCACAGTGTCTTCTTCCTGCACCAACCTTCCACTGAAGTCAGGAAAGCTCCATCTATAAAGTTATTGTATAGGGACACCATAAAGTGACAATCTGGTCTAGGAAGAAAAGAAACTGGGCCTTTCTATCAGTATCAGCACCTCTGGTTATGGTTATACCTAGGATCCAACATGCAACATCCCTACCCTCAGGCCAATTTAAAATGTCTGCTTACAGAAATGGCGTTAGGCCTCATGTGTGTGCATGATGAGGACAAAGAGCTGAGAGCTGCCTGGAGCCAGGACTCCAGAAGGGCTACATTCCCCAGGAAAAACAAAAGTAGAAGGACCCATCTGCTGGGAGACAGAGACTGCAAAGGACCGTCTCTCTCCTGGTCTCTTGGTTAAAGAAAAAGCATAGATAAAAACACAATTCTCACACCTAACATGGATCTGAATTCCAAACTTATACAGTATCTTCATGGTGTAAGAATCCACACATGGTGGGCCACCTCTAGGACGAGAGAAGGACATTGCCTTCTCTCTTCAAGCCACGCACATGCTTCCCACAGAAAAAGACGTCAGAGTGAAGATGATGGCACAGAAGGGGAAGATACACAGGAGAGACCCTGGACTTACAACAAAATGAAGATTAGCACTCTCCGAATTTCAGAAGCTAGAGCAAGTAAAACATCTATAGGTATATTTGAAATTCTTAGAAAAAGGATTCAACACAATCATTTAAAAAAAAAACTTTAAAAGAAAAGAACAGGCAGATGTGAAAAAGAACCAAATAACAGCTTCTAGAAATAAAAATGCAGTTACTAAAAATAAAAAATGAAATAAACAGCATATTGGATAAAATTAATGAGAGAGAATTAGTGAATAGGAAGGTGGGACTGAGGAGTCTCCAGAGTGTGGCCTTAGGGTAAGGAACTAGAAAACACCAAAGTTAAGAGACATGGGACACAGAAGGAGAGCATCCAGCATGTTCTTAATGGGAGCATCAGAAGGAGAGAATAAGGAGAATGACAGAGATGCTGTTTTCACACAGCCAGTGACAGAGAATTTTAAAGATTGGTGAAAGATAAGAACCCTCAAGCTGGTAAAACACAAAAGCTCTAAACAGTGTAAATGTGTTCATGTGGATTCTGTATTAGGATTATCCACAGAAACACAGCCAATAAGGGAGTAGATAGATAGGTAGGTAGGTAGGCAGGCAGATAGATAGATAGATAATAGGTAGGTAGGTAGACAGGTAGGTAGGTCGGTAGATAGGTAGGTAGGTTGGTAGATATATAAGTAGGTAGATAGCTAAGTAGGTAAGTAGATAGGTAGATAAGTGGGTAGGTTTGTAAATAGATAAGTAGGTAGATAGGTAAGCAGATAGGTAGGTAGGTAGATAGGTAGGTAGATAAGTAGGGAGGTAGATAGGTAGAGAGGTAGTTAGGTAGATTGAATGGGAGGTAAGTAGATAGATATGTAGGAAGATAGATAGGTCAGTTGGAAGGTAGATAGGTAGGTAGGTAGGTAGATAAGTGGATACATAGGTAGGTTGGCAAATAGATAAGTAGGTAGATAGGTAGGTAGGTAGATAGGTGGATAAGTAGGTAGGTTGGTAAATAGATAAGTAGGTAGATAGGTAGGTAGGTAGATAGGTAGGTAGATAGGTGGATTGATTGGGAGGTAGGTAGGTAGGTAGATATGTAGGAAGATAGGTCAGCTGGAAGGTAGATAGGTAGGTAGGTAGGTAAGTAGGTAGGTAGATAAGTGGATACATAGGTAGGTTGGTAAATAGATAAGTAGGTAGATAGGTAGGTAGGTAGATAGGTAGATAGATAGGTGGATTGATTGGGAGGTAGGTAGGTAGGTAGATATGTAGGAAGATAGGTCAGTTGGAAGGTAGGTAGGTAGATAGGTAAGTAGGTAGGTAGATATGTAGATAGATAGGTAGAGAAGTAGGTAGGTTGGTAAATAGATAAGTAGATAGATAGGTAGGTAGGTAGATAGGTAGGGAGGTAGGCAGGTATGTAGGAAGATAGATAAGTAGATAGGTGAGTTGGTAGGTAGGCAGATAGGTAGGTGGGTTAGTAGATACATAGGTAGATAGGTGGTGGGTAGGTATGTATATAGGTAGGGAGATAGGTAGGTAGGTAGATAGGTAAAGAGGTAGGTAGGTAGATAGGTAGGGAGGTAGGTAGGTAGGAAGATAGATAAGTAGATAGGTGAGTTGGTAGGTAGGTAGGTAGGTGGGTAAAGAGGTAGGTAGGTAGATAGGTAGGTTAGTAGATACATAGGTAGTTAGGTGGTGGGTAGGTAGGTAGATAGGTAAAGAGGTAGGTAGGTAGGTAGATAGGCAGGTAGGTAGGTAGGTAGGTAGGTAGATAGGTAGGTAGATAGGTAGGTAGGTATGTAGGAAGATAGATAAGTAGATAGATAGGTGAGTTGGTAGGTAGATAGGTAAAGAGGTAGGTAGGTAGATAGGTAGGTAGATAGGTAGGTAGGTTAGTAGATACATAGGTAGATAGGTGGTGGGTAGGTAGGTAGATAGGTAGGGAGGTAGGGAGGTAGGTAGGTAGGTATGTAGAAAGATAGATAAATAGATAGGTGAGTTGGTAGGTAGGTAGATAGGTAAAGAGGTAGGTAGGTAGATAGGTATGTAGATAGGTAGGCAGGTTAGTAGACACATAGATAGGTGGTGGGTAGGTAGGTAGATAGGTAGGGAGGTAGGTAGGTAGGTAGGTAGATAGGTAAAGAGGTAGGTAGGTAGGTAGGTAGGAAGATAAATAAGTAGATAGGTGAGTTGGTAGGTAGGTAGATAGGTAGGTTAGTAGATACACAGGTAGATAGGTTGTGGGTAGGAAGGTAGATAGGTAAGTAGGTATGTAGGAAGATAGATAAGTAGATAGATAGGTGAGTTCATAGGTAGGTAGATAGGTGGGTTAGTAGATACATAGGTAGATAGGTGGTGGGTAGGTAGGTAGAAGGATAGGTAGATGAAGGTATCTATTATGAGGAATTGGCTCATTGATTATGGAGGGTGGCAAGTCCAAGATCTATAGAAATGATGCCCCATTTGAATCTGAGGGCTGGAAGCTGCTGTGAAACCAGGAAAAACCAATGTTCAAGTTCAAAGGCCATCAGGTGGGGGAACTCTGTCTCATTTGGGTAGGATCAGTTTCTTGTTCTGCCCACCCACATGGAGGACAATCCACTGTACTCATTCTATTTAAATCTCTTCCAAAATCACCCTCACAGAAACAGGCAGATTCATGTTGGACCAAATATCTGGGCATCTCTTGACCCAGCCCAGTCAATTTGACACATAAAACTAACCATCACAGATTCCTTATTAGTGAAATTATGAATCACCAAAGACAAAGAGAAAATTCAGAAATAACTGGAGAAGAAAGAGATTCGACCTATAAAGGAATGGAATCTGGGCCTACCGGGAATCTTCACAGATCAGAATAACACCTTCCAAGTTCTGAGGAAAAATAAGCGTTAACATAGACTTTTTTACTCTATTATTCAAGAGTAAGACAAAATAATGACTATTAGAGTAAGACAAGGGCTAAGTGAATTTGCAATTCCTAAATCATAATTGCAGCATGTTCTTTAGATGCGTGGAAGCTACTCTCAGAAAGAAGTAGGTGGCAAAAGTAATGGCTGCAAACATATGAGCAAATCTAAGGAAACTGGCAAAAAGTAACATCATGACATCAGTAACATGGCAGAATAGGAGTCTCTAGTCCTCTCGCAGATATATCCATTTGTACAACCATCCACGTGCAAAAATGCCTTCATAATTGCTAAAGAATCCAGGTGAGAAATATAGCACTTCCATGAAGCATAGAAATAAATAGAAATGCATTAAAGAGGGTAGGAAGAACACTTTCACCTGACATTTCCCAAGCTCAGTGTCAAGAAAGATACTCCTCCTGGGGAAAGGAGAGTGAGGTGAGCACCAACTTCACTGTGGACTCCAGCGCCAGGCCTATATCACTGAACCCTGGCACAAGGCTGGCCTCCTAAGCTCCAGCCCCAGGCTCTTTGACCAATGGATCAAAAAAGAAATCAAAAGGAAAAATTGTTTAAATCTTAAGCCAAAAGTGGAAGCACAACTTACCTAACTTATGGGATGCAGCAAGAACATTCCTAAGAGGGAAGTTACCGTGATAAACGCCTATGTTAAGTAAAATAAATACTTCAAATAAACAACCTCCCATCACACTTAAGGAACTAAAAAAGAGCAAACTAAGCCAAAAGTTAGCAAATGGAAGGAAATAATAAAGATCAAGGAAGAAAGAAATGACACTGAGACTAGAAAAGCAATAGAAAACATCAATGGATCTAAGAGTTAGCTTTTGAAAGATTAAGCAAAATTGACAAACCTTTAGCTAGACTAAAAAAAGAGAGAATACTCAAATAAGAAAAATTATAAATGAAAGAGGAGACACTACATCCAATACCACAGAACTACAAAGGATTATAAGAGACCACTATGAACAATTATATGTCAGTAAATGGCATAACCTGAAACAATAGATAAGTTTCTAGAAGTATACAACCTATCAAGGCTGAATCATGAAGAAATAGAAAATCTGAAAAGAACAGTGAGTAAGGAGATACAATCAGTACTCAAAACTCTCTCAACCAAGAAAAGCCCAGTACTGATTGCTTCATGGGAGAATTCTGTCAAACATTTGAAGAAATAATGCCAAGCCTTCTCAAACTCTTCTGAAGAAGCAAAGATGAAGGAACACTTTCAAACTCATTTTATGAAGCCAACATTATTTTGATACCAGAGTCAGACAAGGACACTACAAGAAAAGGAAATTTCAGGCCAATATCCCTGATGAACATAGGTGCAAAAATCCTAGACAAGATACTAGGAAACCAAAATTAGTAGCACATTAAAAGGATCATTCACCATGATCAAGTAGGATTCACTCCAGGAAGGGTAAGGAATTTCCAAGGAATTCAACATGTGCAAATCCGTAAATGTGATATATTACATTAACAGAATGAAGGACAAAAAACTCACGGTCATCTCAATAGATGCAGAAAAAGCATTTGATGAAATCTAACATCAGAAAATTCAACATGAAAACAGAGTCTTCATGATAAAAACTCTCAACAAATTGGTATAGAAGAAATGTATCTCAACAAAATAAACCCACAGCTAATATCACACTTAATGGTGAAAAGCAGAAAGATTTTCTTCTAAAATCATGAACGAGACAAGGATGTCCACTCTTTCCACTTCTAGTCAATACACTACTAGAAGTCTTAGCCAGAGCAATTAGGCAAGAAAAAGGAATAAAATGCCTTCAAATTGAACAGAAAGAAGTAAAATTGTCTCTTTCTACAGATAACTTGATTTTTATATAGAAAACCCTAAAGACTACATATATAACACATTTAGAGCTAATAAACAGCTTCAGTAAAGTTGTGGACACAAAATCACCTAAAAAAATCAGTCCTACTTCTGCACACTAACAATAAACTATCCAAAAAAGAAATTTAAACACTTTCACTTACAATTACATAAAATACTTAGAAATATATTTAATCAGGGAGGTGAAAGATCCATGCAGTGAAAACTACAGAACATTGATAAAAGAAATGGAAGCAAATACAAATAAATGGAAAGATATCCTGTGTTCACAGACTGGAAGAATTAATATTGTTAAAATATCCATATTATTCAAGGCTATCTACAGATTCAATGCAATCTTATGAAATTCCAATGGCATTTTCCACAGAAATAGAAAAAAAAAATCCTAAAATTCATATAGAATCACATGACCCTGAATAGCCAAAGCAACCTAGATCAAGCAGAGCAAAGCTGGAGACTCCATGCTACCTAATTTTAAAGTATTCTTCAAAACTATGTAATCAAAAAAGTATGATACTGGCATAAGAGCAGGCATATAAACTGATGGAACAGAGTATACAGCCCACAAATAAATCCACCCTTTTATAATTAGTTGGTCTTCAATAAAGGGGCCAAGAACATACAATGGGGGAAAGGACAGTGTCTTCAATAAATGGTGTCAGAAAAGCTGGATATCCACAGGCAGAAAAATAAAATTGCAACGTTATCTCACACCATATACAAAAATCAATTCAAACTAGAGGAAAGACTTAAATGTAAGATCAGAAGCTGTGAAAGTGCTAGAAGAAAACATAGAGAAAAAGCTTCTGAAATTGGTCTGGGCTATAATTTTTTTTAATCATATGGCCCCAAAAGCACAGGCAACAAAACAAAAAATAAACAAATGGATTACATGAAACGAAAAAGCCTCTGTGTAGCAAAGGGAGCAACCTATGGAATGGGAGAAAATAATTGCAAACCATACATCCTATTAGGGGTTAATATCCATAATATGTAAAAAACTCAGCTCAATGGCAAGAAAACACATAACCTGCTTACAAATGGGCAAGGAACCTGAATAGACATTTCTGAAAAGGTACATACAATGGCCAATGGTATACGAAATAATGCTTAACATCACTAATCATCAGGGAAATGAAAAGCAGAACCACAAAGAGATATCATCTCACCTGTTAATATTTATAAAAGACAAAATTAGCAAGTATTGGCAAGAATGTGGAAAAAGAGAGCACTTGTCTACTGCTGGTGGGAATGTATTTTGATATAGCCATTATGAAAAACAATATGGAAGTTCCTCAAAAGGCTAAAAATGGAATTTCCATATGACCTGGCAATCCTACTGTTGGGTATACATATCCAAAGGACATTAAATCAGCATCTTGAAGAGATAGCTGCACTCCTATGCCTATTGTAGCACGAGTCACAGTAATATGAACTCAACCTAAGGGTCAACTGACAGATGAATGGGTAAAGAATATGTGATACGTATTCACACATATGTATGTACATACACATATACAATGGAATACTATTCAGCCTTAAAAAAGGAAATCCTGTCATTTGTGATAACATAGTGAACGTGGAGGATACTATGTAAGTGAAATAAGCTGGGTGCAGAAAGACAAATACTGCATGATATCACTTTCATGTAGAATCTTAAAAAGGCAATCTCATAGAAGCAGAGAGTGTAGAATCTTGAAAAGTCAGTCTCATAGAAGCAGAGAGTAGAATGGTTTTTTGCTAGGGGCTGGAAGAGGGGAAGATGGGGAGATGTTGGTCAAAGTGCTCAAAGTTTCAGTCATGCTGGATGAATTTTTGTTTTAACCAACAAACAATAATTGTAGTAATAATTATAATACTTATAATATCAGTAATACCAATAATTATTGGTATTACTATTATTAATGGAACTTTCTGGAGGTCTAAGGTACAGCGTGTTGACTATAGTTAATAATACTGTCTTGTATACTTGAAATTTACTAAAAGAGTAAGCAGATCTTAAATGTTCTCACCACATACATACAAAAAGGTAACTATATAAGGCACTGGATATGTTTGCTAATGAGCTTGACTGTGGTAATCATAAACGTATACCAAAATATTATTTTGTACATCTTAAATATATACAAATTTTATTACTTATGCCTCATAACTGATAAAAACTGGCAAACATATATGTATGTTTGAAAAAGAATTGCCTGAAAAAAGAATTATTAATCCAGTTTTATTGGTCTTATTATTATTACAATTTTGTTTGGTTGGTTAAAACAAAAATATGGTAGCATTGCACATTTATTAGATAGATTTAAATTTTAAAGTCCAACAAGTCAAATGTTGACAAAGATCTGGATCATCCAAAACTGCTGGCAGAAGTTTAAATTATACAGTTAATCTCAGTAGTGATTTGACTATTAGCAGTAAAGTTGAATATGAGCATACCCATCTGCCCAGCTTTCTACTGTATGAATGACGTTTATTTAAAAACATGCCATTTTACAGCATTTAAAAATATGCACAGCATCCTTCAGGGATATTTACATATATAGTAAAATTTTAAAATATTCATGCGAATGAAAGCTACTAAATTCAGACTAGTGGCTCTTATGGAGAGGGAGGGAAAGAAATGAGATTGATTGTGGGCAAATAGCAAGATTTATTCATATCTTTAATGATTTACTTTCTAAAAAAAATCTGTAAAGCCTGACCTAAATTTACAAGATCACAAACAATAGGCAAAGGAATTTTCCCTAAAAATTGCATTTCTTTTTCTGATATTTCATTTGCAAAGATGACATATTGAGACAGTAAAATGCATAATGCAATTAGATGTTGGCAGCTGGGTGTGAAAGAACAGCAGGATTTAAATGAAGTCACATGTGTTTTGGTGCAGGTCACGGGCAATCATCACAGTCACTGCTGCTTATCCAATGTGTAGCTACTCTATATGCATCATCTCATTTCGTTATCACACCTACCTTACGGGTGTCATTTATTTCAGTTTTAGAGAAGGTAAAACTGAGGCTCAGAGAATTATGTGACAAAGCCTACATTAAACTAATCTGCATGCCGCCTTCAAAATCTGTGCTGACTTCTGAGTGCCACTGTGCCTCCTCCTGAGTCAGAATTGAAACCGGCCCCCCTTTGCAGCCCTCGTGCAACAGCCAAAGTCCATCAAGTGCTCTCTCTGTTCCCCATCCTTTGCTATGTAATGTTTCTTAATGATTACATCGACAGTCGTACAAATAGGGCACTGCTATGTACCCCATTTCACGGCTGAAGAATGAAGCACAAAGCTGAGCAAAGTATCCATGAGTGGAGTCATCCCAAGTCCCACCCAGGACACCTGAAGCCAAACCCCGACTCCCCCATTAGCGAAGGCTCTAGCTCAGTAAGAAGGGACCTCACACAGAGACAGGAGCCCAGCAGGTGGGCTGTGGTCACTGACTATATTTTTAAACAATCTCATGAGAAATGGAATCGAGTGTGCATCTAGTGACAATGACTCCAGCAGATGCGACTTAAATCTCTGGTCACTGGCTTGTAACCAGGTGAGCACGACAGTTCTCAGGAAAGGTCCTGTCCTCTAGAGAAGGGGTCCCAGCTACCCTGCTTCTATCACTGCCTGAGCCTCTTGTCGGTGCTCTTCCACCCTCTAAAACACACTGCATCCCACTGCTGCGGAAGGGATTCTTTTTCCCAGATCCACATGGAAAACAGAGACTAAATGCAAGACTGCCCACTTGCATTGCCCAAGGATAAATTAGGTGATTTGCTCTGAGCACCCAGCCTTTGCAGCACTTGTTCAACTGATGCTTCTCCTGATGTCCCCTGCTCTTCTCATAGGAAAAAAGAAAAAGCACTGATGCCTGCGGATTGTCTCAGAGCCTGGTAGCTGGCTCTTCCTAGGCAAGAGTGGCCCATAGCACCCCCACCCTACCCTGTGTCTTAGCTGGCATTCATTGCTAGTGGAATCGCTCATTCATTTTATAAGCATTGATCGTGTACCTACAATGTGCTAATTACTGTCCTAGGCCTTAGGGAGGAAGCCCCCTTGTATTCCAGTGGAATTATTACATAAATGTTCCCAGATATGTCACTTTTAAAAACCTTTCTATTGGGGAATAATTTTAGATGTACAGAAGAGTTGCAAAAATAGTGCTTAGTGTTCCCATATGCCCATCACCTTCTCTCCTCTTCTGTTAATGTCTTATATAACCGTGTTACATTTATCAAAATTGAGAAATTAACATTTGTACAGTACTAATAACTGAACTAGTCTTTATTTGGATGTCACTGGTTTTTAATGTTGCACTGTTGAAAGTATTTCTTAGGCATGCCTTTATCACACAAAGGCTGCCTTCATTTTCATCCCCATCTGTAGAATCACTGAATAATAGCACCAGAAGAGATCTGAGTCATCATCTTACTTGGTGTTTGAGGCTCAGTTTGTCAATCCATAAAACGGACCAGTGTAATTATGTATGTAGCACAAAGATGTACACACAGCAGACCCTAGATTGTCTGTTTGTTTCCTCCTCTTCCTCTGACCAATAACACCATGAGCGATTCACATGCTGACATAGATTCCTGTAGTCAGGAGTCAAAGCAACATGTTCCAGCTTCCTATTTATTCTACAGTGAGAATGTTAGTAAGTGGTACTATCCTCATTTTACAGATTAAAAGACAGAGGCTCCATGTGATCACACCCCCTTTATTTTTACTTAAAAGAATATTCCATATGGGACATGGACAAGTGGAACAAGCTAGACCCCCTGTGTTTACCCACACACAGGCAAATGGATCCATGACGGGGACTTAACCCGAGAGTGACTGTGACTTCAGGGAGTGACTGATCACTTCCCCATGATGCCTCTTCTGTAAAATTGGGAGCTACCGGGAATCTGTCTAAAAGGAATATTTTTCACAACAATCTTAAAATTTCTCTGGGAAAATGGCAGAAATAATTTAAGATGCTAGATTAATGACATATTTCTGAAACAATGTCTTCATTTTAAGAGTACTATTGCCTACATAAAAAAGAAATTCTAAATTTGTCTAATTCTTATGGAGCAAACACCTCATTTTTAGCTCCACAATAAATAGGAACACGTAGTAAAGACTGCCAGATTTACACATTTTTGTATATTTGTGCATAATTTCCTTTTTTGATATTAGTCGTGCTAGTATTACACTGAGTTGACCCATTATTATTTGCATAAGATTTTTCATATTTAATTCTCAGTTGTTTCATAGTTTGTTTATATTATTGGTGATATAAATAATACTGATATTAATATATCTTTGAGATAAGTGGCTTATACACACTTATAAAAAGTCCAGAGAACATTTTTTCATAAACTTGAAAGAAATTTTATTTATTTATCTTAAGTTTGAGCTGAAAATTCACTGGGGAGTCATTATCTTGTTTACGGTGCGCACTCATGTATTTCACAGAAGTACTGCTTTGATGTGTTTGATTGCAAAGTGCTGACTCAGAACCCTGGGGTGTTATGTGACAGAGTAGACATACCATATCTTCTTTAAAACATTTTTTTAAAATCCTGAACTCTAAAACATATCCGACCCAGGGTTTTGAATATGGGATTGTGAACCAGTACTGCTTTAAAAGAACAACAAAAAAAAAACCACAAATTTTGAGTTACTTATGTTTGGTAAGCGTCTAGTAGTGAGATTCCTGGCCTAAAGGGCACAACTGTTCTTTGTGCAATACCATTAGTAATTTTTCAGGATGTGTCTTTCCTTGCAACCTCTCCAGCACTCAATTTTATTTTCAAAATAAGGTTTGTTAGTTTTAACAGGATTAAAATAATAGCAGCTGGTATTTTAATTTGCTTTTACTTAGATACTAGCAAATCGAAACATTTTTACAAATGATGACTTCAAGAAAATAATTTTGTGACATGTGGGGCTCAGAGTTGCGGAAAGCTCGCATTATAGCGCCTTCGTGTGATGTGTCTGGAATTTCATGACACATTTACCCATCATCTTTAGTTCTTGTTAGCTACTCGTATTATCTGCCGTATATATTGATCCTTGCCCCCACACTTACCACAGATATTTATCCAGGATGTTTTTTAACCCTTAGTTGTATTGGTTTTCATGGTACAAAAGTCAGGTCTTTTAGCTTTTACTTAATAAGCCCTTCAACAGCTCTGATTATTAGAAAACTATCAGTTCTGATAGTTAACTAATATACTTTCAGAATGACTTAAAAATAATATCTTTACCATCTTCTTGACTAAAAAAAATAAATTCATGACCCAGTTTGATTAGAAAACTCATTTCATTTTCAGTAAACCACTAGTTTATCATTAATGTTTATAATACAAGATTTAGTCAGATAATGTCAGAACTCAAACTTGGCTTATTAACTACAACTGATCTTGATTGCACCTTTCTCTGTTCCTTTTATAAAGATTTTCACAATTCTGAGGTTTTGTCTTATGACATGCAATCCCCATAAGGACATATACTTCTAAATTTGCAAAAAAATTACCGAGTATTGTTTAGATATACGTTCATATATTGTAAAAATGTTGAAACATGCAAGAGAAGGATAAACATCAAATCAGGGGCAGGATTACTCGTGGTGCAGAAGGATAGTGGTGAGATTAGTCAGGAATACAGGATTGGGCTGTGTGTAACTCTCGAATGTCTTGCTCCTTTTTTGTATCTTCAGCTGGATGGGAGTTACATGGACGTTCATTATACTATTCTTTGCATCTTTCTGTATGTCTGAAATGATGAGCCATACATTTATGATGCTGACATACGTGAATGGACACACGTGTGCGTGTATTTTGCTGGGCCCGGCCACAGTGAAGTCTGGGTAGAATCCAGGAATCTGCAACTTAAATAAGCATTCCAGGAGCTAGAGAAAGGAATGACCTGAAAGGTACAAACACAGCTGTGTCCCTGAAGCTTTTCTAGCTTAGTAAATGAAAAACATTCATGATGACCAAAAAGTTATAAGTAGCACCGAAAAAAATTCCAAAAACAATGTGTTCATTTTTATAAGTACTATTACACTTGACCCACTGGATGTGGGTCAAGGTGGAGCCGGTGTTGAGACTTATGTGGGGTATATTTATTGATTCATTCAAGATTCTGTCAAAGATTATTTCGTGCCAGGTATTACACAGAATCCTGGGAACAGCATTGTTCCCAAGATTGGTAGGTGGTCAAAATCTCTGCCACCATGGTTTACATTTTTACATCAACAATGATTCACATCGGCCAGACATGATGGAGCTTTCTCTCTCAAACAACGTGGCCGGAGGAGGGCTTTTTCCAGAGAAACAAATATCCATTCAGTAGCAAGGGTGTGTCCTGAGTGCTAGGCTCAGAGCCACAGTGGTGAACAGAGGTGCTCAGTTCATGGTCCCCAGGTGCTTCTGTGCACGTGCTGGGAGGAGCACGCCAGGTGTGAATCAGCAGAGGGACTCACAGTATCCATGGATGCCAAGGGTGGTCAGGTCACCAGGCTGAGTCCTGGGTCAGTGGAGCACTTCCATTTTGCTTCTGGTTGATGTAAGAAGATTTGGGAGCTTGGCAAATTATCCATATATTTGATTGCCATCTTTCCAAATAAGGAGATACATATAGAACTAATAAGTTATAGAAAATTGCAAGTTTTTGACATGTCTGCAACAGTATGAACTCCTGGAAAATGTACATGATTTGGGGATATTAATATATCGCTTGCCATAATTTTCCTTTCAAAAGTGCTTTTTAAAAAATATAGTGGTTTTAAATAAACCAATGCCAAAAGTTTTTTTACGACCTGATTATACATCTTGCTTTAGATATTTTATATATTTTTTTCTCATGAGACTATGGTCTATCTTAATTAAATAAAAGAACTTTTATTTATAATAAAAGTTTAAAGAAAAAAATAAAAGTCCAAAAATACGACCAGAGAAAGTGGTTGATACTCATATATTTCCGTATCATCCTTTGTTTTAAAATTAAAAAAGTTTAATTTGAATTTGTATGTAATTAATTAAATTAATCTCAAAAAATTAAAACTTTTTAAATTAATGTGATTTTTAAGTTACAGAGGAAACATAGGCTTCCAAGTGAAGATGTCAGGCTACACACAGAGATTAGTCTCCACCAGCTCACAACTTTGTAAACATTGATATGGGGTACACTCCGTGTGGGGTCATGTTCAAAATGCCTTGTTTACATTGACTTAATCCTCACAATGACACTGTGGATTAGACACTGTTACTATCCCCAATTTATAGATGAAGAAACTGAGATAACATCACAATGCTAGTTAGTGGAGAAGCTGGTACTTGAACTCGGGACTCGGGCAACTTGGCTGAAGTCTGTGCTGAAAATGATAAAGTGGTTTTTTTTTTTCCCCAATGGAATGTGTGAATAAATTCACAGCATCAAAGAGAGAAAAAAAGGAGCCACCAGCGCCTGAAGGCGGAAAGAAAATGAGCCCGTAGGTGGCTAGAACCAGCGGATGCGGCGGCCTGGTGCGGGAGGGGCCGGCGGGGCAGAAGCGCAGGCGGATGGAGGGAAGGACGAGGGGCTTTGACGGAAAGTTTAGCGCCTGCTGCCTCGGTTGGCTCCTTTCTTGTTTCTCCTCTGATCTCTCCGTCCTGATGAGAACAGAGCTCATGGGCCTCAGCATTTTGCGCGGCAGAAGGGTGAAGGACGTTTCTCCAAAGGAGTTAAACGGCGGTCCCGCAGCCAGCAGTCCTGCTTGCTGCTCACTGACCCTCCAGGTAAGAGTTTCGTGGGGAAGCCCTACATGACCCACCACCTTCTAGGGAACATTCCTGCTCACAGCAGGATCTGGCAGAGAAACAGGCTTACAAACCAGGGTAGAGGACGCATGTCAGACAGCCCAGGAAAAAATCCCGAGTCTTCTTTCTTCAATAGGAATGTTTTGGTTCCAAAAATCCATTAGCATTTCCTTGTCAATTTCTTTTTGATTATTTATGTTGGTGAGGTACTCGGAGCGCAGAAGAAGTGTGAAGAGGCGGCTCCTTTCCTGAATATAAATGCAAACAACCTTCAGAAAATACGAAGTGCTAATTGACTAAGGCTTTAGGAAGGAGGAAGCGTCTGGATCTGGGCGCTGCCTTTCGCCCTGTTGCGCGTTTCCAGCAGCACACCGTCCATGCGCAAGCGCACTCTCCTCAGCTTGGAATCTAAGGTTGCATTTTCCCCCTTTCAAATATTTTCCTGCCAGTGTGCTTCAGAGTCCCTGTTTCTGCTAACACCACTGTTATTTTAATGTCAAGGACATGATAGAAATATTTATGTTTTATTCTCTGTGCCAAAGGAAGCAGTTAAGTATGTAGTATGTGGGCTGCAGAAGCAAACTGTTCCAGCAACACAGCTCCCAGCAGTTTCACAAAGGCAAGGGTGAGGGGCGTCATCTGGAAAGGTGAGCACACCCCTCACGGCAGAAAATCAGGCGAAGACAGAGGTACACAGTGAGTGAAGTTTCAAGGCGCTTAGTGTGCAAATCAGTGCCAAATTTTAGAAAGAAGGTTGTGTTGTGTGTGTGTGTGTGTGTGCGAGATTTCACCCTCCAGTGAAGAGGCACCATAAACAGGAACTAGAATTACACGACCCTGTTGGGCCATCTGGAGACTACGGGGTTCAATTTCTAATGTTTGCCACCTGTTTCAGTCTCATTATATGTAAAGTGAGAATAATAATGATACTAACCTTGTCAAATTGCTGCTAATTTAATTTCCTAATCTCTCATCTCTTTTAGAGTAGAGGATTAAATGAATTCATGCATGTTAGAGTTAATACACATGAGGAGAGATTTTGGTACATGCAAAGTACTTAAATAAAGACATAGCTATCACCATCATCACCACCACCATTAACTATCACCATCTCCACCACCACCATCACCAGTATCACCATCACCATCGTCACCACCGTTATCACCATCACCAATACCACCACACTACCATCACCACTATCACCATCGCCACCCCCATTATCACCATCACCATCGCCACCCCCATTATCACCATCACCATCACCATCTTCATCTTCAGCATCACCATCACCACCATCACATCACCATCATCAACAACACCATCAACACCGTTATCACCATCACCATCGTCACCACTGTTATCACCATCACCATCATCACCACTGTTATCACCATCACCATCACCACTATCACCATCACCAATACCACCATCACCACCCCCATTATCACCATCACCATCACCACCATCACATCACCATCATCAACACCATTAACACCGTTATCACCATCACCATCACCATTATCACCACTAGCACCATCACCACCATCACATCACCATCATCAACAACACTGTCAACACCGTTATCACCATCACCATCACCATCATCACCACCGTTATCACCATCACCAATACCACCACACTACCATCACCACTATCACCATCGCCACCCCCATTATCACCATCACCATCACCATCTTCATCTTCAGCATCACCATCACCACCATCACATCACCATCATCAACACCATTAACACTGTTATCACCATCACCATCACCATCACCATCACCACCATCAACACCAGCATCCATGAGCTGTTTCTACAATAAAGTGAGTAATGAACAATAAATCCAAAGCGGGTAATTGTAAATGCTACTAAAATATTGGTGAGGCCTCAGATATTTTTCTGTTGGATGTACCTCTTAATGCACCTCCATATTGACACACTTACAGATTAATTCTGGCGACTCCCAAATCTAATTTTTTAAACTTTTATTAGTATATGAAAAACTATTTCATCTTCTAAATTCCTGCTTTTTAGTATTTATCATTTCTGATACAATATAGGCAAACCAAAATATCAGCTACTGATTCTGAAATGCCTCACGTTTCCAAATCAAGATCTGTCTCATTCTTTCCTTAGCATTTGTTAGCCACTCACAGTTCTTGAGGTTACATGGAGTAACTCTTCTCTCACATAACTTTTGTGACAGAGACGTAGACAACACACCTCACGGATTGTGTTAGGTGGAGAATCTCAGATGTGGAGTCACTGGTTTGATACTTCTGGTCCTCACTCGCCTATTTAAGATTCTCTAGGGGTGGCTGAATGAGGGGTATGTGATGCCCACAGATACGAGCTGGGTGTTGAATCCTCAGGAAGGTGTGGAGGATGGCGTGGAGATGGGAACAGAGCAGAAGTGAAGAAGTGAGCAAGCCTCTGTTTGACTGGAGTGCAAAATGCAGACAGAGACACCAGTGCAGGGAGGGAGTCCCAGTTTCCCCAGAGACCAGTGAATGGACTTGAAGGATTTAGGAAGAATTAACTGAGTTTAATACGAAAAATCAAAGGGATTCCAAACAAAGTGGACAGACATTGGCAAGTGAAAAGTGAAAAAGATTTCCAGTCCTGGGAATTTCCATGGACTCTCTCAAAAGTGCCAGCTAAGGGAGAAGAAGGCTAGGCTTCAGTTGCTGGGTGTCTGGGCCCCTGGCTGCTGGTGAGGTCAGGCCGGCTGGGCTGCCCAACACCCCCGGGATCTCCCACCTGAGACAACCATGCTGACACTAAGCCTGGACCTCAGACTTGTCAAGGGCAAATTCATTTCCGTACCTGGAGAGCAGGGTGGTTTCAATTGACTCGTGAGTTCCACTGAGACCGCATGAGTTTTTAACAAGACACACAGGGAGTACAAAGCACAGCCTGCACATTTTCGTCAACGTCTGAGTGGAGCTCTTTGACTGTCACAGGGATTTTTCCTTTTCTGATGCAGGTACTTTTTGTCTCTGCTTCTGTTGGCCACTTCCATTTCAGACTCAATCTTTTGACTCATCTCTGAGATTCAAATTTTCCCACAATTTCCCCTAAGTCTGCACAGAACATGGTGTTATGAGCAGGGAGACACAGAGGCACTGGCATGCAGGGCCCCCGTTCCCACCTGCAGGGCCCACCACAGTGCCTGTGCTCAGGACACACCGCAAGTCTGTAACTGTCCTCAGCTGCTGTCAGCAGAAGTGGGGTCCTGAGACGATCCACCTTTAGGTGCTACAGCAGGAAAATATGGCTCCAAGTGTGCCTTCGCTAACTCTCTCAGGGGCTCAGAGAAGAACACAGCACAGCAGGAGCTCAGGGGCAGGACATGAGCTGTGCTCTCTCCCAGGGGAGAGAAGAGGGGAGCCATGGCCCCAGTGGGTGCTGTCTTCACCTGCAAGCGCATTAGATGTTCACTGATGTCACATTTCACAGACCCAGAGTCACAACATACCAAGCACCTTTCCCACTGGCCTTCAGTGTTTTCTGCAGGCCCAGTCACACTTTCATCCTTGGATTCCATGAGGCACCCTTCCTATGAATGTCTTCATAAAATCTTCATCTTCTCTGCTTTTGCACCTCCAGAGTCAGTGTGGCAGGCAATGTCTCCAGTGGCTTCTCTGATCCCCACCTCCAGGAATGCACACCTGTGTGATCTCTCCCTGTAGGTGTGAGCTGGAACTGAGGGCAGCAAAAGTGAAGGCACACCCCTTCGAGATGAGGCCATGAAGACTGTGGGTCTGCGCTGCTCACATGCCTCCTCTCCCCTCGGGGTGCCCTTAATGAAGCAGTGACCTGATTGGGAGCTGCCCGGTAGAGAGGCCGAGGCAACCAGGTGAGGTAGGAGACTGGCAGGACTTCTTTTCTGGTCACAACCCTGCTGCTGACCAAAGCAGGATTTGATCCAGACAGGACGAAGTGAAGAAACCGGCCAACACCAGCAGATGGTGGTGAAGGCAATCCCTTGCTGCCCTCATCACTCATCAGCATAAGACAGTCCCAGCAGTGCTATGACGATGAACAAATGCCCTGGCAGTGACTCAGAAGTTACCGTCCCTTTCCTAGAAAGTTATAAATAACCCACCCCTCAATTTGCATGTGCCTGCCCCTTAATTTACACATAATTAAAAGTGGGTAAAAGTACGTATAAATACAGTTACCTGCAGCCCATACACTGCTGAATGTGGGTGCACTGCCTGTGAGTTGGCCCTCATAGGAGCAGTATCATCCGATAAAATATTGCTGTCTAACACCACTGGCTCACCCTGGAGTTCCTTCCTTGGTGAAGCCAAGGACCCTCTCAGGCTAAGCCCCAAATTTGGGGCTTGCCTGTTCTGAATCAGGGTGAGTGAACTGGTCTCCTGAGGATCCCAGGACCACGGGCCCAGCTGCACTACACTTGGGCTCCCGGCCCAGACACTGCAAGACACAAATTGGGCCCCACTTTAAACATCTAGATTTCGGGATAACTTGTTATGTTTGGGATCATTTGTTATATGTCATAACATATGTTATGTTATGAATTATACAATAATTCTTCTACAATCATTTACTGCATTTTCTTAAATTAGTAAAACCCAAACATGTCAAACTGGTAAGAGACACAGTTTTAATTGGCAGTCCCTTTGCCAAACATTCCACATGAGGTATTCATCATTAAGCCTCTCTCTATTCATGAAACACCACAAAAAACCCAGAATATCATATTGCAGAAGTTTACAAAATGCTCATGTACTCGTTTCTTAGATGAGAACCCCTAAGGGAGCCTGTGAAGAAGGAAACGCTGTGCAGAGCCTGACACATTAGCATTATTCAATGTCAACACGGAAGTCAGAGAGTCACCTGTTAAGAGATGCCACTCAATATAGGAACTACATTACCTAGAGAGACTTGTCCTTCCATGCTTTTCTTTCATTCGGTGGGAAACTCATTACTAAAATTCTATCACATTAGAGAACTGCATGCCCATTTATGGTGTATCTACACATACCCATTTTACAATGTGCCTGTATCTATGCATAGCTGTCAACTGTCTTTAAGATGAAATTCATACTTTACCGAGAGTCTTGTTGTTATTAGCATTTAAGAGAAATTTTGATAGCATTTCAATCTATTATCAAATATTTTTGAATGACACCTGAAACTACCCAGATTGTGGGTAACCAAAACAGTTTCGCCATTAGAAATGCAACTTATAAGTCAATGTCATCTAGAGTGGAATCTTTAGCAGATTAAATAGTGTGCTCTCAAGAGCAGTGCCCAGGGAGCCCATGGCAGACGGAGCATTCGTCACAATGGTCCCTGTATGTATGTGGCAGTGGGGGGGTGCACTTTTGGATTCCATTCAGCCATCTGAGCCACTGCAGAACCCAGGGCCAGGCTCCGAGGAGAGGGCCAGATGAGGGCATCTTATCATAGGGACACTAAGGGAAGAATTTCATTTCATGTTACAGAAGCTTTACGTGACTAGCCTTTCCTTTTTTCCCTAAGTCAGAATTTTAATTTTATTTTAAATAGAAATGTAAGAATGCTCAGGTTTTACTTTAAAAATAGACATAATTTTAATTTTAGTTTTTAGAGTTTTTTCCCACCACAGATGCTAACTTGCTTAAATTTAAACTAAATGACTTTCAATAATTTATTATAGGCTGAAAATTTTGGATAACATCCTTTAAGTGACACAACCTCATTTAATTCACAGAAGTAAAGAATTTCTTGGCGTCTACAATGTTGTTATACTTAGAAATGCTCGTGGTTACACACATTTTTTTCCATATTGGAATGAGCATAGTAACAACTAACTGGAAATAAGGAAACAGACAATAATTCTTCTACAATCTTTTACTTCATTTTCTTAAATTAGTAAAACTCAAACATGTCAAACTAGTAAGAGATATAGTTTTAATTGGCAGTCCCTTTGCCAAACATTTACACTCGGTATTTGTTAGGCCTCTCTCTGCTCATGAAACACCATGAAAAGCCCAGGAGTGTTCACAGGGCATGTGATTCGTGCGCTAGTGCAGTACTGCTCAAAGAGAAAACAAGCCACGGAGAACATTTGCCGTGTAGTTACCTGATGCGCATGATCACCTGCAGCAGGTGTTTTCATTCAATACCTGAAGAATTGCCCTTCTTTGAGTGTTTACAAGCCTATCTTTCCTCCTACTGCACATTGAGCTCCCGAAGACACCAGGGCTTGCTCCATTTATACCCTGGTGTACACAGTAGGTGCTTACTAAGTGACTGTGGAATGGAATCGCTAATATTTTTGAAACACAGATTTGGAAACATCTTCCCAAAAACCAAACTACAACAAATCATTTCCCTGGTATGAAAGAATGAAGACCAGTATTATGAAACTAATACTATTAATACTAACTACAATTACTAACGCTAACACTATATGAGTATCTATATACTCATATATAGATGCTATATTTGCTGAAATATAGCATTTCAGAAAAGTGCTACTGGAGACGAATATTGCTTTAGAAGTAGTTTTTTAAAAATACAGATTTACATTTTAGTATAATGGTATAATAGTTCTAGGGGTATAGGCAACCAAAAGCTTCTCTCTCTCTCTCTCTCTCTCTATATATATATACACACACACACACATATATATACACACATGCACACACATATATCTACACACACACATATATATATACACATATATATGTGCATATATACATATATGAATATAAGAATAAATGTATGTATTTATGAATATAAAACAGTTATATGACTTAATTGGTTAAGAACCTGGATTTTTGGATTCAGAGAGCTACAACTCTACTCCATTTACCATGTGAATCTGGGAAAGTCACTTAACCTCCTGAAGCCTCGGTTCTCTCATCTGTAAAATGATGACAGTAATAGTCCCTTATTGATTATGCTGTTTTAAGAATTAATTAGCTAAGGCTTCTAACGTACTTAGCTGATGATCCTTTTGGGATCAAAATTAGAGATATTTCACTTCCATCTGAACACACATCTTATATCAAATCATTTAATCAATCCAGAATTAGGACTTCTGGGACTCAGTAAATAAGCTTCTCTCAGTAGCCTATATCTCTAATTTTATTATGAGATATTATAAAAATAGGTTTTTGTTTGAATAACGAAAGTTTATATTTAAAACTGGAAAACGCCTGAAGCATTGAAGTAGTTTTACGGAGAGAGGCACACCGTCAAGCTTCTCTGACACATCTTCTCTGAAGCTGGACTTGTGTTATGTGCTCATAGGAAACAGGGTGGGACTGGCACCCTGCAGCCCCAGGATGGCTTGTGACCTGAGGAGAATCAAAGGCCTGACTCTGTCTGTGCTTTGCTGGAAGTGGTCTGAATTCTCATGAAAAACAGAACTTTTAATGCAATCACCTAGTGGCCATTATTATTTCATGTTAATAGGTTCCCAACTCTCACCATATTGTAAAATAACCCTTGCTCGTAATCAGTGTTAAAGAGCTAAATGGAAGCTGCTTGTAAGGTTTGTAAAACACACAGTCGCCCTGGGGCAAGGAGGTATTTGAAATGACCCCGCAGTGGGAGCACCTGCAGAGAAGGTGTCTCCCTATCGCTATCATTCTGTCTTCACTTAAACGTGTTACTACTAGAATCACTCTTTTCCTGAAGGCCGGCCTGTTCCCTGCAGTTCTCCCTCTCTCTCTTCCTCGCTCAGGTCCCCACCGAGACACAGGGACTCCTTCAGGACTCCTAGAGCCTGGCTCAGCGTCCTAAAGAAAGTCCCTACTGAATGCAACCCAAGCGGCTCAGACAATACCAGCAGCGAGGCCCTGGAAGTCCCCAAAGATTCACTCTCAAAATGACTTGACAAAAATCATTTGATAAAAATGATTTGACAAAAAGATAATACTAGAAATATTAGACACGTTATTTTTAAGCTGTGTTAAAAAAAAGATTGGCAAAGTCCTTTTGAGAAGATGGAGGTTTCCAGAAAGACTTTTCTCCTATTAATTTCCTATTTTAAAAAATACGTAGTTTTTGAGAAGGCTATGCCTTCACATTGTTCACAAATTTAAAAAAAATTATAAAAGGTCATGTATGAACAGCCTTCCCCCATCTATGTTTACCCTTATTACCCACCACCCTAAAATACCTAATCACAGCTAGGCGTGTGGGCTCACACCTGTAAATCCCAACACTTTGGGAGGCCAAGGTGGGCAGATCACAAGGTCAGGAGTTCCAGACCAGCCTGGCCAACATGATGAAACACTGTATCTACTAAAAATACAAAAATGAGCCAGGCGTGGTGGCGGGTGCCTGCAGTCCCAGCTACTCGGGAGGTTGAGGCAGGAGAATCACTTGAACCCAGGAGGTGGAGCTTGCATTGAGCCAAGGTCTTGCCAATGCACTCCAGTCCGGCGACAGAGCGAGACTCCGTCTCAGAAAAAAAAAAGAAAAAAAAAGAAAAACTAACCACGGTTACTATTTTCTTTCTAGATTCTTCTAGATTTTTATTAATGTACAAAGACATATGAATATATACCTCGAACTATTATAACACTGTTGCAAATCTTTGTATTTTTCTTTTAATATTGTGTCTTTGAGAGCATTTGGATTCTATTTGTAGACTTCCTTCTTTCTGTAACTGCATGAACAGCCAGTTTCACATAACTGGTTCCATGCTGATGGACCATCAGTCTTCGCTATTGCAGACAATACCACACTGAATGTGCACACGTGGCAAGTTGTTTTAAGATATTCAAATATTTCCAGTTTTCACGGGTATTGTCAAACTCTTCTCCATCGGCAGTGTATAAAACGGGCCTGGTTTCTTAATATCCCACGAGCAGAATGTGTCATCAAATATTTGAATTTTTTCCAGTCTTATATGAAAAATGGCCTCTCCGTGAGAACGAGTATATTCCATATGTTTCTTTTTATTATTATTATGATTCACTATTATTTCTTTTTTTGTGAACTGAATATTCATGTCCTTTGTTCTCCCTGACCCTGCTTTTCTTATTAGGATGCTAATTTGGAGTGCAGTAGCAAGATCTAAGCTCACAGCAACCTCCGCCTCCCGGGTTCAAGTGATTCTCCTGCCTCAGCCTCCTCAGTGGCTGGGATTACAGGTGCCTGCCACCAGGACCAGCTAATCTTTGTATTTTTAGTAGATACGGGGTTTCACCACGTTGGCCAGGCTGGCCTTGAACTCCTGACCTCGTGATCCGCCCACTTCAGCCTTCCAAAGTGCTGGGATTACAGCTAAGCCACCTTGCCCAGCCTAGAATGCTAGTCATTTTCTTGTTGGTTTCCAGGAGGTATGGTACAAGCTGCATTTTTTTTTCATTTCAGGCGTTGCCTTTTAATTTTTTTTGTCATGTGTTGGCTATGAAGAATATTGTTTTTAGTTAAATATATCTTAAACATACATTTTATGTCTTCTGAATTTTGAAATATACTTAGGCCATTTCTATGTCGAGTTTATAAAAGAATTCTCACTTTTTTTTCTAGTATCTTTATGGTTTCCTTTTTTCCATTTAAATGTTTTATTCATTTGAAATGTGTCCCGGGGTACAGTATAAGGTACACATCCACTTTTCTAGATGACACCAATATACATTTATTGACTAGTCCATTCAAATATATAAACTTCTGGCTCATGCCTGCAATCTCAGCACTTTGGGAGGCTGAGGTGGGTGGATCATGAAGTCAGGAGATCGTGATCATCCTGGCTAATATGGTGAAACCAGTCTCTACTAAAAGTACAAAAAATTAACCTGGCATGGTGGTAGATGCCTGTAATCCCAGCTACTAGGCAGAAGAATTGCTTGAACCTGGGAGGCAGAGGTTGCAGTGAGCCAATATTGTGCCACTGCACTCCAGCCTGGCAACAGAGGGAGACTCTGTCTCAAAAAAAGAAAAAATCAAATATATAAACTTCTTTTGTGTATTTGGATGTATTTGATCTGTTTCTGGACTTTCCAATCTGTTGCACTGATTTATATGTCTATCATCTGTCAGATGTTTTATAATGTCTAGTAGGGCAATTTTCAACTTATATATTTTGCCATATAACCTTTGGAGTCACCCTGTACAATTAAAAATAATTTTTATGTTTATTAGAATGACATAATTTAGAATTGACAGCTTTACAATGTTGTTTTTTTTTCCTAAAAACATATTGTGTTTGATTTCTAATTTTTTAAAGTATGCACTAACAAAATTTCAAGCTTATTTGAGGTCTCCAGAGACAAAAATCTGTAAGTGACAGGAAATTGAAGTATCCATATGTATCATTTATTTGATGAACATATATTCTTCACCAGAACTGTCATTAATAACACTAAGTGGAAGGTTATGATTGATGCTAAATTATCTTGATTTTTTCTTGAAATTAAAAATTTAAAATGAGGCTTTACGTTTTTCTGACTCAATTTTTCAATTAAAAAAGACAAGGCCAGGTGCAGTGGCTCACACCTCTAATCCCAGCACTTTGGGAGACCGAGGCAGGTGGATCACGAGGTCAGGAGTTTGAGACCAGCCTGGCCAACATAGTGAAACCCTGACTCTACTAAAAATGCAAAAATTTGCCAGTGTGGTGGTGCACGCCTGTAATCCCAGCGACTCAGGGGGCTGAGGCAGAAGAATTGCTTGAACCTGGGAGGCAGAGGTTACAGTGAGCCAAGATTGCGCCACTGCACTCCAGCCTGGGCGACAGAGCAAGACTGCATCTTGAAAAAGACAAAAGAAAAAAAAAACCCCAGGATTTAATGAGGCTATCTCTAAAAAGTTCTTTCATTCCCAACCTTGTTGCAAAATCTGGTGTGCACAGTCTCCACTGAAATGGCTTACAGAGACGGATGTTCATTTTTGCTTTGAAAGTCCAACTCTTCTCCTCACCATGTTGTAAAGTGTTGAAAAGCATGCATTTGCTTAGAGAAAAATGAAAACATACCACATATGTTTAATAATTGGTAAATGTAGGCATCTGAGGAGACAAGGTGATTTGAGGCCGCACTGTCAGCCCAGTGCTGATGCTGTCAGGGGGTCCAGTGTCCACATCCCATGGCCGGGAAGCAGTCCTTCTCTGTGCCCATAGCAGAGGTCCCAGGAGCTATGAGATCTGCTACTTTGAAGAGTTCTTTTGAGATAATATGGAGGATTCTTTTCTGGGAGAGGTCCAAAAATACATTTTGAAAAGATGGGATGAAGTATTTTGTATACCCTTGGGAAGGTATTTTTAATAACCTCAGATGGGTTTTTATAAGTTTCCTGAGCCACACCCTAACAGAAATGCGCTCAGTGGCACAGGGCAAGTACCAGGCCAGGGACTGCACAGGGAGAACATTCTGAATCTCTAGTGAAGCTCCCATCGCCTTTCACAGGGCCAGGTCAGCAGTCTGGCATCCATCCAGGTGGGTCGCCTGATTTGCTTTGCTCTTCTCCGATGGAGAGAAGGAACAGGCTCTCTGAGACCCCACAGAGCCCACAGTTTGTCTCTTTCAACTCTGCACTATGGCTCCAAGGTGCAAGCCCACTTTCCACGTGAAGAAAGAAATATCAAGGCTTAACACACTGCAGTGAATAACCTCAATGGCAGATTTCTGAGGACAACTTCCAACCAATGATGTTTTTCACCCATAGGATAGATACATAGCAGCATCTGAAAGGACTTTCTGTAAAGGTGAGCTAATCCAACCTGATCAGTGAAAATGCGGAAAATCCCACCCAAAGTAGTTTACAGGGAGGCCCAGGCATTTGGGCTCCAGGCTACGTGGTGGACCTACTTCTTTTTCTACTGTCATACTTTTCTCATTACTTTTAACAAATCATGTTTGAAGTGGGCTGAAGAGTGAGCTCTAAAACTTGTCTAGTAAGTGGTATTATTTTTTGTTTTTTTTTCCACTTCATTCCACATACCATTATTTTGAACTCAGTTGCATGTACTGTTTAAAATCAATGCAGTGAACCAGGTCAGTACCGGTTTTAAAACTTCGCACATAAAGTCAAATCTGGTTCTACAATAAAATGGATAGAATTTAATGCCATGACTCCTCTCCAGAAATAATTGTTTTCTTTGCAAACGGAAGCAAATTATTTCATGTTTTCCTCTTACCCTGTAGAGTTGATACAGCAAAAGTACACTACCACAAAGGTTTTTCATCTTGATTACAGTAAAGCTGAGATTTAAATGATTATTCCTACACTATCTGACAGCCTAGGACTGAAAGTGATTTGAAGGCTGGCCAACCTCTCCTGCCTGCTCCCTGGGTCATTTCCTGCAGCCACTGAAAAACCAAACATGTGACTCCTCACACAGTGGAGGCCACTTAAAACTCCTCTCCAAGCCAATTTTTCCCAAAGATGGAATTGGCAGCTCAACCAATGCCAACACTGATGAATAAACGTGTGGTTGCTGCATTTCTACCCCTCAGATGTTTATCAGTATCATTCAGCTTCTGATTCTTCTGCTAGATCTGCTACTGGCCACACAGGATTCTAATTTCTTTGCTTTTTAAATTGTTTAATTTTAATTTATTTTTAGAGACACAGCCTCAGTCTCTTGGCCAGGCTGGAGGTCGGTGGTGCAATCATAGCTCATTCTAACCTCAAATTCCTGGGCTGAAGCAATCCTCCCACCTCAGCCTCCTAAGTAGCTGGGACTATAGGTATACACCACCATGCCCGGCTGATTTTTAACTTTTCCTTTTGTACAGACAGAGTCTCACTATGTTGCCTAAGCTGGTCTCAAATTCCTGGCCTCAAGGAATCTTCCTGCCTTGGCCTCCCAAAGCGCTGGGATTGCAGGCGTGAGCAGCCACACCCAGCTTCCTTGCTTTTTTGGTAGTCATTTTTCATTCCCTTTTCACTGTCAAGTTCCAAGCTTCTTACGAATATATTTTTATAAGTCAAGCTTTATTTCTAGGAAGAGGCTTATTACATACCAACAGGCCATATACAATGTTAGTGTCTTTTCCGTATATTTTTGTATATTAAACAGCAAAATGATAGCGTGTTTATCCCAGCCACTGCAATGATGCTAATGATACTAAAGTAACTCCTTATAACGATGATGACGATGACCGTAGATGACACTCTGTGAGCATTGCCACGTGCCAGGTGCCTCTCTTAGCACCGGCCCACCATGAGTAGGGCCCATCGCAGACATGACTTAGTTCTCATCCAGGATCCTGCCCTGAACTTCTAAAGGGAATTTATTTATATCCTGGTAGCTACTTTCTTCAGGAAAATGAATTTTAATTTTTTCCCTTAATTTTGAATTGTGAAATACTTGAAAATGTGCAGTTTTATACAAATTAACTTTTTTTTTTAAAAAATCCCTCAGTCACATCCTAGAAGTGGTTGTGTTGTTTTAGGATTCATGCTAACAGAAGGCATCTGCTCTGACCTTGGCCTAAAGCATCTGCTCTGACCTTGGCATAAAACATCTGCTCTGACCTTGACCTTGGCACCAAGCATCCGCTCTGACCTTGGCATAAAGCATCTGCTCTGACCTTGGCATTGTTTGCTTTCCTCCTCCCTCTACCTCTATCCCCTCTTTCTTCTCTTCCTGACTCACTCCCTTCTTTCTACAGACAGTTATTACTCAGTTCAGCTGCCATACTTCAAGAAGAGAAAATCAAGGTTGGCCAAGCTAATACACTTTCCTAGTTTATAAAGATGTTTAGGGGATTGGGCCAGATTTTCTTATTTCTTTCTGTGTGCTTTTATCATAACACCAGGTAAGAGATTTTCAGTAAACATTTGTTGAATGGGTGAATGAATGACTTGTGTGTGCTCAGCATTTTGCTGATGCATTCAAAAGAATAAAATATAGAGATCCTGCTTGCTAGAGCAGAGGAAGATTAAGGGCTAACACTGGTTGCAGTCCTACATTGTAGCTGGTGTTTCACTGAGGTCATCTCATTTGATCCTTTGATGTAGGCACTATTATTTTCATTTTAAAGATGAGAAAATCGAGTTCATAGAATTTCAGTGACTTGTCCCAGGCCCCACAGCTAGTGGTGGTAGGGAAGGGATTGAGTTGTGGGCTTGAAATTTGTATCAGCTCCAACTGCTTCAAAGCCTCTTCTGGTCTTCTCTTTAAAAGAGCTACATTCAAGCTAGAAGACAGGACTAAAAATGCAAGAAGGCAATATGAAACATGAAACTGAAATAGCCAAGTATAATGAAGCGCCAGAGAACCTCTATCGACTTACACACTGGGAGAACGGGGCGGAGCCTTGCGAAGTTCCCACCATTTTCAGGGGGAGAAGCCTGGCCTCTCCTATTCCTGGGTGGCAACCTGGGATTCAATCTGAGGCGGGGAAACCTGCTAGCAGGACTCTTGCTGTGTTGAGAGTCACTGTTTCCCTTTTCTTTCCTTTTTGCCCAATAAATTCCATTTTTCTAACCCTTCAAAGTGTCTGCAAGCCTAATCTTTCCTGGCCGTGTGACAAGAACACTAAGGAGAAAGTCCTACAACAAAATGAGGCTAAATATCCTACAATCCTACCTCTGATAGAGAATTAAAATGTTATAGAAATTCAAGCACACAAAATAAATCAGTGTGCACCTTGGGAATATTGAAAGTGACTCAGTCCATGCTCAATTAACACAGGATTTTCCTTCCTTCCTGAATGTCAGCGCAGCAGCCCTTCCACATGGGTCACCCAGAAGATGTCTGCTGGGCCCATCACATCTTTGCAAGGACGTTTTTCAATTTTCCTTAATTTTTGCTTGATAGAGAAGGCTGGCTTTTTCTTTAAATTTAGAATGGTCAACGTGAAGTTAAGACATCACATCACAAATAAATATTGTAAAAATAAATAGAAAAAGTAGGCTCGATTATTATAATTACAATTCTAGTAAAACTCATAAAATACAAAACGCTTAGTGTTTTGATGCAAATAATTAATTTAAATTAGTATTTATTATATATGCTTTCAGTAATATAGTGGTGAAAGAAATATCACTTTTCAAAGAACAATGATATGTAAAATAATATTAATGTTTAGAAAATACATCCCTATGTACAGCTGGAACTACCTTCTATAAGAAGTAACTATGTAACTAGTGAGTGATATTCTCTGTAATTATTCTTAATGGAAATGCCTGTGAAACTGGCCCTATTGTCCCATAGAACTGATGTTTATGGTTTCTTCCGAATAAACATCAGAAATTTACTCTCTGAGTCTTACTTAAAACTCAAAAAAGTTACCTTTGTCTTATATGAGTTCCTTTCCCAGAAAACCAACTATAAGTTCTCCCAGAGAGTATCAATGACCTGAAACTCACCAGACTGCCACATCTGGACAATGAGATGCCAGACCACTTGTCAGTCACAATTGCCCATCCAACCACCTGCTTCCTGTTGACAAACTTCTCTTCCCTACCCCTCCCTAATTCTGGATTTCTTGCATTTCGTCCCTGATTTTATTTGGTTGGGGAGAGGATTTGAGACTGATCTCCCATCTCCTGGTCTGCAGCACCTGATTAAAACTCTGCTTCCTGGCAATACATGTTGTCTGAGTGATTGGCTTTTTGTGCGGCAAGCAGCAGGACCTAGATCAAACCCCTAGCATCTCAGTAACACCCAGGATGGTCTTTCTAAGTAATGCCTTTTTAAAGGCTCATTACAACTTACTGTATGTCAGTGGTCACCAGATCTTTAGATTTCAGGAACATTAAAAAAAAAAAATGCCAGATGTTAGTGGGCAGGGGAGGAGACAAGGTTGCCAATGTTTAATGCGATATACCTATTCTGTAATTATATTTTACAATCACATTATAGAATTATATATAAAATAGATCATTACAAATGAAGTGAATTATAACACAAATATGTAATGAGGCCAAGCAAATAAATATAGCTCTATAAAAATTTTGTCTTTTTTTTTTTCTTATGTTACTACAGACTGAAAACCTTTATTGCTAACAAACAATTGCTCACTTTTCTCTGTGACATATATTTGGCTTTCTCTAACCCATCTCTGGGATGGTGTTCCATGTGGTTCTACCCAAACAGCAGGTGCCTGTCCCTTCTGCTTCACACATTCAAGGACTTAAATTCTCCAAACACACGTGCACACACACATGTAGAGACAGAGAATAAGGAGGAAGGAAAAAAGATAAAAACTCTCTCACTCAACAACTTTCAAAAGCTCTGGAACAAGGAAAAAGGAAATTATTTAGGCTAGAATTGGTCACAGACGAATACATATACTGGGGCAGAATTGTGTGATTCACTGACCCATGTGAGTTGGTCTGCATATAAGACTGCAGCTGGAGCATTTCCACCATTTCTGATGGAGGGAGATGGAATGCACATCCTGCGTCCAGTGTCTGTGTCTGTGTGGCTATGGCTGCCCTCATTTGTATCACATAACTTTTTCATCTGCCCTCTGTGGTGTCCCCGCTAGCATTGTTTTCTCCCTGAGGACATCACCATGGTGTTTTTGCTGATGTTCCCCAACTCCATGATGTTCCTTTTATGTTTGAGATTCTGTTTCTTTCTTTTTTTTTTTTTTTTTCCCAGAAGAAGTCTTACTCTGTTACCCAGGCTAGAGTGCAGTGGCATGATTTCGGCTCCTAACCTTTCCAGGTTCAAGTGATTCTTGTGCCTCATCCTACTGAGTAGCTGAGATTAAAGGTGTCCCCCACAATGCCTGGTGAATTTTTATATTTTTAGTAGAGATGAACCTTTGCCATGTTGGTCTCGAACTTCTGACTTCAGGTGATCTGCCTTCCTCGACCTCTGAAAGTGCAGGATTACTGGTGTGAGCCACCAAGCCCAGTCTTGAGATTCTGTTTATATATTTTATGTCACTTGTCCTTTCATATTTTTCCATCATGTCTGTCCAAACCAATCATAAGTTTTAGACAGCAGCATCTGGTCATGCTGATGCAGCTTTGTATTAGACACAATATATTGAAAAGCACAAGTATTTAAATTTTGGGGCATTCTTATTTAGCCTGTGAACAACCAGCATAGAAAGCTTTTTATACATAGAATTGCTACCTCGTATTGAATGCTTACTATGTTCCAGGTGTGTTCTAAGCAATTCACTTGGAGTAATTCATTTAATCTTGACAACAATCATAAGGCATAAGTTATTATTATCTCCATTTTATTATTTCTCTCTTTACACATGAAGAAACAGGTTTAAGATCCCTGAGCTGGGAAGTGGTGGAATGAGTAGTAGGTCTAATGTAAAACACTGCCTTTACATCACAAAATTCAGTTCAGTGTAGATGGTAAGGAGAGTACCAGGAGAATCCCAAGGTCCACTCCTGGTAACAGAGCTGTGCGGCAGAGAGATGAGGCTCCTGGCTCTGCCTGGGCAGACCTGGGGCCTGAGTCCATGCTCTGAGACCTAGCTATTGCTCTTGGGTGTGTTACTCATCATCTTGAGTCTCAGTTTTACATCAGGACAATAAGGATAATATTAGTGCTTTCCTCATATGCACTCCAGAAATGACAGATATTATTATAAACTCATTTAGAAAATCACACTAGCTTTTAATATATCCTACTGTTAAAAACCTGTTTGCAAAAAATCAAACAGCATAGATGGGGCAATATTCAATGATTATTCTCCCTATTTGGAAAATCTATAAAAGTTTAGATACAGTCTTTGTCATATTTCATTGCAATTACTTAACAATGGAGCAACTGGTTGAAAACTTTTCATTTCTAGATTCTAAAACATCTAGTGCTTTTCTTTTTCTAAAACATGTCTTCTAAAACCCTTAGAAAATATTTTTAAGGACAGAGTCGGTGAAATACAAACAGGTAGAGAACAGCACAGCAATGGTCTCTCGGTTCCTAACTATTCTCAGCTTATTAGTCCCACCATCCCCTCAGCTCCTGCTCCATAAGAACATGCTGGGCAAATGTCAAGTGACTGTTGGTGTGGGGAAGCAGTAACTCGCAGGTGATGACCAGAACCATGAGAATAGGTTTATTTCTAGCTGCTTCTGCACATCCTGTGTACCGTAGGTCATTTGCTCACATTTACTTGAAATGAAGTGTTTAGGCTAGAAAGAAGAAGCTTTCAATCGAGAAAGATTCACACTTTTATATGACTGTCTCATCTAGTTACAAATGGCTTGTAAAGCCCTAGCAATAATTCTATTTATTTATTTATTTGTTATTATTGTTTTTGAGATGGAGTCTCGCTCTGTCACCAGACTGGAGTGCAGTGATGTGATCTCGGCTCACTACAACCTCCACCTCCCAATTTCAAGCAATTCTCCTGCCTCAGCCTCCCAAGTAGCTGGGATTACAGGCATGCACCGCCACGCCCAGCTAATTTTTGTATTTTTAATAGAGACAGGGTTTCACCATGTTGACTAGGATGGTCTTGATCTTCTGACCTCATGATCCTCCCACCTCAGCCTCCCGAAGTGCTGGGATTACAGACATGAGCCACCATGCCCAGCCAATTCTATTTATTTTAAAGTTTGGAATGTCTTCTCCTCACTGTTAATTTGGCACAGAAGCCAAGGTTTAGTGCCTAATTAAAAACCTCCATACAAAATTTAGACAATGAACTGAAAAACCTACCAGATAATCTGAAGGCTTTTGCAAATTAAGGTCAATCCTCCATGGGATTGCTTTGCTTTTGCAAACTGGTCATGTTCTTTTGTTTTTAATGCCCCTTCTTTTATTGTTTATTAGTTATGTGGAAAACATGTGTTCAGGCCGTGTCTGGAGGCTTGGATTTTTTATGAGCCAGGAAAGGAAGTCAGCAGACCTGCAGGCTTAGCAGTGATTCAACTTCTCCTTCCTGAGAGATTTAAATAAAAATGCAAAGACACAGCGACAAACAAATTGTAATACATGTGTTTAGTAGTTTGCCCTGTACTTAGAACCATTCAATTTATTAAAACTTTGGAGGCATGAGAATCCTATGTGGTACGGAGCTTTTTTATACATAGCCATTTGAAGATTGTATCACATAAGATTTTGACTAAAAGACATGCTAATTACTTGAGTCTTTCAAACCTTCTGATTTTCTGGCTCACAAACAACATGCTCCACTTCTCATTTATACCTTTAGCTAAAA